>WJFB01002126.1:0-22089 GCA_009870185.1 Pygmarrhopalites habei
CTCTTTTTTTGTGAACCTCTCTTTCTTTCTCACACACACGCGTACCCGTCCAATGGGGAATAAGAAGGATGATTCTCATTTGTGGAGAATAGAAGATAACAGAATGGAAGGTAGAGAGGGAGAGAGTAGTTAATAAAGTCTCAATTAATTATATCCTTACGCAATTTCTGTTATGTAATGAAGACGAGTCCCTTTTCCTCTTGTGTGGTACTGTAATGTAGAGCGGAAGAAAGCACGTGAAAAGAAAGAAATGTGGAAACGTCAGTAGAAAATAGATAGAATTTTGGTCTCAGAAATTATTTTTTTTATTTTAAAATTCAAATACAAATGGCTTGTGGGGAGGACTGAAAGAGAGGAGATTTTTTTTTGTCATAAAATGAGAAATGTGGATATGATGCGAGTAGAAGCTTTTTGGATAAAAAGTTATGTAATTTGAAAAGGCAGACACATAAAGACTTGCTGTATCGGTAGAGATAGTAAATTAGCATTTGTAGTGCTGAGGGATGGGAGGGAACAAAGATTTGAATTTTGTTTCTAGAATTTTTTTTTTAAAATAGGAAAATTTTATGGCCTTGTTGGAGACAAGGGAAAAAGAGAGGAGAGATGGGTACAGTGTATCAGATGTTGAGGCAGTACAATCTAGTAAAGACAAAGAAAGTCAGGAAGAACAGAGAGTGGTAAAAAATGTGGGACAGAGCTACACACATTACATAAGAAGAACAGAATATCTCTTGTATGGACAAAAGATTTTTTTGTACAGAAAATAAAAATGCAAAAAAAATCTCTGTTATTTTTATTGTATTAAATGTATTTCTAATCTCACACATCTTAGACTCATCTTTGAGAGAGGATTGTGGCCTTTGGTAGAAAAGCGGAGGGGGAAGGAGAAGCTACTTGTCCTGGGATTCATTTCTAATTTTTGTACAAGACAGACACAGACATTCATATCCAGGGATCAACTAAAAAAATTTGGTTGACGTGAAGTCTCAACTTTTACTTGTTCTTTTAGATAAGAGAGAGAAGAGTCGCTGGTTCATTTTCTTTCAGGGGAAAGATTAGGATGGAGTAGGACTTTTGAAGAATTTTTTTTTACAAATATATATATATTATTCACATTCAATTGACAGTAAAAATGTGGAGTCATTGTAGACCGAACTGATGTATTAGCTATGCAGTATTTCATACATATGGTTGTCAGTTCGGGAGAAAATTGTGAGTCCAATTTGCCATAAATGACTAATCTGAAATCTGTTCATTGGTATCTAAAATTGCATCCCCCCTCTCTCTCTAGTCATATAAAGTCTTGATAGGGAGGGTCATTGTCCTTTCTTTCCCCCCTCTCAAGTCAAATAAATTTTTTTGATGAGGTCAAACTTCTGGAGATTTATTGTTGTCGGGAGGGAAATGATGGAGATTCTAGTATCCTCTCTCCCTCTCTTGGACTGGGATTTGAAAATGATTGTGTTTTATTCTGTCTGAAAATATTGGAGTGAAATAATTGCAATTCATCTTTTTTTAAAGGACCACGAGACAAAGAGATAGAGAGAGAGAGAGAGAGAGAGAGAGAGAGAGAGAAAGAAGGATAATAATTATTGTAGTTTACTACTTACACAACTTGTTTGGGGCTAGAAGGCACAAAAGTATTTAATTAGCATTGTATGAATGTGGTATGATGTATCCTGCAAAATTACAAACCGGAGAGTATCCACACACACACACAAAATAAGGGAGAGAGTAATGTATAGGAAGAGAGTATAAGGAAGGAGAGAGAGAGAGAGAGAAGAAGATTTTTAGACGCCTTCGTTACTGCCGCCGTACATTTCCTTTTTGGACACAATGATAACTAGAATAAAGTAAAGTAGTAGAGTAGAGGAGGAGGAGGAGGGAGATGTGATGGGGCCCATAGGATCGTATAATACAAAAATGCAAATGGGATCATCCAAATTGGTTTTCCTTTAATCTTGACCGATGAAAAATCGACGAAGGTCGTCTACTTTTTCCTTGTCCATCCATCGTCAAATTTTCAACTCACACTCATGTTTCCCCCCAACTACCGTACATACACACACACACACACAAGCTACTATGTACCATAGTCATCCCCATGTGTCTGCAGATCAAGTGTCTGGGATTATTAGCAAGCACACTACTGAGACAATAAGGACAGTGTGTGTGTGTGTGAAGTGAATGTAGGCTTGTTATTGCTTTTGTTATTGTGGGATAAATTTTGCACGAGTTTTGGCGAAAAGAGAGAGAAATGGAGATGGAGAGACAGGGGGAGAAGAAAAAAATCCGTCGCAATTCAAAAATGGAGACAGTAATTATCATCCTTTTTGTACTTTTCACCGACTACCCCCCAACCACATCGTATTACTCATGAGTAGACACACACACACATGTGTAAAGATAATTCTGCTTTTTCATTGCTCCCTCCTACTCCTCTCATTATTCGGAATGATCAGGGGGGGATGAAAAAAGAGGATCTGTGTCTGTGTATTTGAGAGAGAGAGAACGATGAATGTGCAACAATTATAATAAGTAGACGGATATTTTGCATATATTTTGCATTATTATTTGCACAAGTCCACAAAGACAGAGCGAGAGAGAGAGAGAGAGAGACTTCTTACTGGAGCCAACTAAACGGCAGTTAGAGGTTTCTTTCTGAAGCATTGAAATTTTATGTGATCATTACCTTACACAGAGAGTGAGATGGGGATAGATTAGATGGGAAGACGTAAAGAGGGAAAAAAACATACATGCTCATCAATAATAGGTTAAGTGTTGCAAGTGGATTCGTTAAATTGGATTCCTAAGAACTTGATTACACTCTGTAACTATGAGGAGGAAAAAGGAGTAAAGATAGTAATTATTGTTTGGCAACGTTTAACTTCTCTCTCTCTCTGAATTTTCCAACTTGAATTGAATATTTTAGTTTTTTTCCCCTTTTCCTCTCTACACATATTTAAGTTTTTCCGCACAGATGAGAGTCATCGTCTTTGGACATTCTCAAAGTTAAAACCGAGTATTTTCTGTCTGACGTAAATGACTTTTGGTTTTATATGATCATTTTCCTCCCTCTCTATTCCGAGTTGCTGTTCGTCAAGTATTGAGGCGAAACGAGAGCAAGTCGGAATAGAGAGAGAGAGAAGGGATTTTGTAAAAGCAGATTTATCAAAAAGATAAAAGGTGGCAAGATAAGATGGTTTTTGAGCCCTAAGTCAGTATGAGCATAATTTAGTTGATTTAGTATGTATATTACACGTTACTACACACCACTGGCTTCCTTGTGTGTGTGTGTGGAGAGAGAGAGAGAGAGAGATGCTCATATAGCGAAAGAGATGCCAAGCAGAGATAGCTGGTCAGTGGGTAATCATCTCATTATTTGTCTTGTGAGTGTGTGTGTGTTGAAAGGAAAAGAGAGTATGGTGTGTGTGTGTGTGTGTGTGTGTGTGTGACGCGGGCAGCCGACTATCAGAATTAAGGAGAGTAAGTATGAAGATTCTAGGCACCAGTTTAAGTGTTGGCTGTGTAATATACGATACTGATCCTCACTCTTTCTCTCCTATATGTATGTAGTGTACATTTGTAGAAGTTGTGTCCTACAGATTTTAACGTGTTAAATTTTTTGGGAAAAGTAAATAAACTAAAAAGAAGACGGTGGTTCTCTGGTTTCTTTCTCTCTCTCGTCACAAGTACAAGGTTCTCGAAAGGATAGGCACAAAATAATTCAATGTCATAATTTTAAAGACTGACTACAGTGTAAGTCGAAAAAGGGTGATGATGCAAACGGAGGAACGTAACATGGTTACAAGAGTACGAAAAAGAAAAAAAGAGTTGGACTCCTATGGCTTTGGCTCGTATGTAGGTCGTATGAAGAAAACCATAAGATTTTGAAGTGTAAACAGGAGGAGGAGAAGTACAAGAGTCCACAATGTGTGTGTGTGTGTCAGAATGTATTGATCATATTGGTTGTTTCTTACACACACACACAACATTCCTCAAATTCCATTAATATTTTCCGGGTGAATCATTTTTGTACAAAACAGAAATCTGGGGTGATATCCATAGGAGATATTTTTGTAGGGAGGAAGGATGTCGTTAATTTTTTGCGAATTTTTTTTTGGAAGAAATTATCGAAGAGATTGATAAGGAAAATTAGAATCGGTTGATTTTTTTAGTATTTAAACAAATGAATGAGATTATTTGAATTGTAATTGGTGAAATAGGTTTTTTTTACCCCGACCTCCCCTACATCCTTCCTCTTTACCTCTTTACACAGTGGCAGTAGCAGTGGCAGTGCTATTATTTTGTACATTGAAAGATGTACTAAAGTTTTGCAGTGTACCAAAAAAATAAAAATGTTATGTAAGAAATTTTTCTTCCTTCGTCACACACAGGATAATATAGAGATTTGGAAAGAGGTCTCTCTCCAAATTGTGTACAACCACACAACTAGTATAGACTGAACAAGATGATATGGAATATGGAAGCGTCATTTATTCTCTTTGGCTTTAACTTGGCTCCCTGTTTTGTACAGACTGCTATACTCAAAAATACTCAAGAGTGATAGAGTGAAGGATCACATAGGATTAGTTTTGAATATTTTTTTTAAAAAAAAGATCAGGTCAAAAAGTAAAAGAAACACTGAATTGCATTACTCTTAAATTTTTAGAAAATTTGTGCATATTTATTTCTCAACTTCTTTTTCAAAATATTGAAATAGTTTTATTGACCTGAAGTAGAATTGTTTCGGTATTTAAGGTCAAATATAAATATTTATTTTTACAAAATGTGCAATTGCTGGATGCATGCATGTGACCGTGATTTCCTATCATTATATAAAAAAAGAAGAGACTCAACTCAGTCTTTCTCTTGATGAAGAATGATCTTCTCTTTTTCGTCCCAATCGCCGTCTATGTATTGTTTGATGCGACTTGGCACTGGCAGCATAATCTCAGCTAAAATTATCTTTGTGTCAAGAAGATTTTGTAGAGTGTGTGTGCTTGCTGTAGAGGGGAAGGGAAAGAAGAGGGAGAGAGAGAGGGAGGGTCTAGCCTTTTCCGATTTCAATCCTTGTCATCTTCATCTTGTTCTTTCTTTGGGCTACTCAGGATGTTGAGGACATATGTCTGTGTCTAGGGTACACTGTACATGGTCCACGGTCACTGTCACCCTCCTCGTCGTCGGTCCTCTTTTTTCCTCCGAATGTATGAGGAGAGGAAATCTTGAGAGACAATCTCATTTGGTAAATTTATATGAGTCAACCCTTAAGAAATAGTCTAACTGTTCAAATATATGAAGGTTTACATATTGGATTAGAGTAAGGGTTATACAGTCATAGTCTTGACAATCAAAGTGTGTCCGGCTGAGTTTGGTGCTCCCATGATGTTGTACATGTAAAAGCAAAAAAAATGTTGAGCAGAAACTCAAGGTTGAGTTGAAAATCCGCAAACTGGCAAAATAAATGTACACGTCTTTCTTTTCCTGTGTGTGTGTGTTTGCTTGCTTGGTAGCTATCTCTCTGGTTTGCTATGTTAGTGAGAGTAGTGTGGTGTGTGTATGTAGTTTTTTTTGTAGAGTTGGCAGCTGTGAGTATTTTTACATCTTTGCTCTTCTTTTGCTTTTGAGAAATCAAATATTGGCAGGCAAACTATGGGTGATATGCTGTGGCGGATATCAATGCCCCGTGAGTGTGTGTGTGTGTGAGAGAGAGAGAGAAACAGGAGAAGGAGGATGCATTTACGAATGTGCAAATGTGGGAAATATTATTTGGTAATGTATTGGAATAATATTACTTTTGGAAGGGAGAGTATATCAAATGTGTATTCTTCATTTACTACCAATCATCATTACGGAGAGAGAGAGAGTAGTAGCACTTTTGTGCGTGTGTGCGGGAATATAAATGGTGGACAGAAATCTTCCAGATACTCCTCCATACTTTTTAATACTTTTTGTGATGGGTGATTTATGAGTCTATTTAAGGATATTACATTTTCGGATGGACAGATATATGGAGGATGGTGGGAGGGAGAAAATTGGGGAAATGGAGAAAGTACAGAGTGCGGGGGAGAGGGGAAAGAATGGTCAGAAAATATAATTCATAGGCGATTGATGATGATGGTGTGTGGTCCTTGTTGTTGTCTGGCTAAACTCTCTCGTCTCTACATAGTCCTGTTGAAGGTGATGATGGTTTTGTGTAAGAGTTGTATGGACGTTTTCTATTGATGGAGTGACTAGACAAATGTACAGAATATTTTTTTTGTTACAATGTGCCGTACATACTGTTGTATATCTGTATATGCGGTAGTAGTCATCTCTGGCTTCATCTTGCTTCATCGATAGTGTTTGTTCGGCTTATGTCTCGAGTGAGGGAGAGAGATAGAGAGAGGAGAAGGGGGGGTGTGTGAATTTTTTGGCAAGTTGACGAAACTTGCCATTGAGTTAATTGCGTTTATTCTCGTTGTGTTGGTTGTCCGTCCAGAAGAAGAGAGAAAACTTTTCATGACAAGCTGGGAAGGAAGCCGTCTAAGACAGATTTTGTACCTATGTATATATACGTGTATGTGTGTTATTTCCTTCATTTTTTCCAACTTGTGACACACTGACAAGGATTCAAGAGAGACAGAGTCGCCGAATTTACGGAGACAAATCCTGTCTTTTTTTCTTTCGCTTTGCTAAGCCATCCTCCTCTTCCTTTCTCCTGTGTCTTCGTATGGGGGGAAATGTGAAATGAAGGGAAATTTTTTGGCAATTAACATTCAGGTGGTCTAATTGTGGTACATGTTTTTTTTTGTGCAAAAATTTTTTTTTTTGGTAATTTTTACCCCCTTCTCTTCTTTTTCTGATCTCCGGAAAAATGAGCTCCCTTTTTAAAAAAAATTATCTCATAATTATGATGATGTAAATGGAGTAGAGGAGATTGCTAGGTTAGGCTAGACAGTCTTTTTTTTTGCATGCCATTTTTGTTACTGAGAGAGTCGGTGAGTTTCCTGGAGACGGAATAGCTTTGTAGGTTATCTTGATAGGAGACTCCTGGTTTTTCGCTGTTTCTCCCCCTCCAATCTTTTTTTGCCAGTTACAATTATTATTGTCGAAGTTTGTGCGCGCACACACACAGAGGAATAGTGCACGTGGACAAAGTTTGTAGAAAAATAAGGAGAGAAGAAAGATTGGAACATTGGAAAGGCTGGGAAAGGAAGGCTCATAAAATGGGCGCCATGGGTCGTCCTTCAACAGAGAAACTCCATTGAATGTATATCTATGTATATATTTATATTATATATTATATAGACTGTGTGGATGCATTTTACAAGTAGAAATACTATTCACGTCGAAAAGACAAGTTGCAAAAAGGAGGGAATGGCAAGTTAGGAAGAGGAGGACTGGCGGATTTCTTCTTCTTCTTCCATAGATATGTCTAATATATATCTCATCCATATCCATTGCCTGGTCTGGTCTCCTCACCTTCCGGCTCTGTGCAAAAATCATAGTAGAGTTAGAGTAGTGTAGTAATAGTACGTAGTACATAGTAGAGAGTAAGAGTAAAAAAAAGAGAGAGAAATGTCTTGCCTCACTTTTCTTGGCTCAAATAAAGACGTAACTTTTGAACATTCTCTGTCATCATTATGCTACCATTATACTTTACTTAGATAAAAAAAATGAGAATACTGACGAGACACATATTTCCCATATTTTTTTCTCGTATACTAGTGTGTCATAATCATACCCTAGAATCGTTCGATATTGTTATGATAGACTCATTAAATGACAAAATTCATGAGGCTACTGACTCACATATAGTTAATAATAAATCTTTTTCTTGTTCACTATCCAGGTGCAAAGGAAACGACGGATTGTTGGAAGGATCAAGTGCAAAAATGTGAAGAATGATTGTCCAAAATTGGAGTGTAATGATGCAATCAGTGTGACTGGACAGTGTTGTAAAATTTGTCCTGAAGTCCTCAGAAGTGAGTTTAGTCAGTTTTTTTAAATTGTCAATCTTTGAATAAAATGTGTATATAATTTATTCCGTTTTTTTAAATTGTAGATTCGGATAATGTGAAATCGGATGGTCTGTCCACTGATGACAACGACAGTAATGAGAATAACCGAGGTGAGGATTGAATTCACACACATACGCATTGATTAATGAATAATGTTGACTCGACAACAAAAGCAACAATAATTTTTCTTTTGAATAGCTTTTTCCTCCTAACATTTAGTAAAAATGAATTGAAGTTTTTTGAGTTCATGTCCTATATACTGTACTATAGTATATCCACACCAAAGCACACACACACACATAAACAGACTGCACGTTTGCATGTGTGCAGGGTTGAATTTTTTTCCTTCTCGTCTCTTCTTTTGACTCTCTCCTCCTCCTTCTATGTAGATCCAAAGAAATTATTTAGCGCTCCAAGCAAACTCTGAAAAATTGAAGAGGAATTCGATGAATTTGATAATTGATGATGATGCTCACCTCCACCTCTAGTGATTTCATGATATGATCTTTAACACGGAGTGAAATGAATATTACTCTACGTGTGTGTGTCTAGAGTAATATTGTGTCTCGTGTAGATATTTGATTCTGAATGAAGAGACGAGGAGGGGAAAAAAACATTATAAAGTCGTGTAACCGGAGAACGGAGGATATGTGTAAAAGGAAGAGAGAGAGAGAGAGAGAGAGAGAGAAAGAGTGAGTGTGTCTGGAAGAAGAAGAAGAGAGACAGACGTGACTGACGCGTGTTTGTTGATTGACTATTATGTTATGTTAAAAAATTTTATGAAAAGAAATCCCCATTCCCATCATCATCATCCTAATGTAATATCATAAATCATACTTAACCCATATACACACACGTATGTTTATGTACAACTTTTTAACCTTGTTTGAAACACACACATTATTATGATATGTGTTGAAACATGTATTGACTATTGGTATTTATGTAGTAGGGAGAATTTATTTTATTATTATTAATTTTTGTTATTAAAATACCAACAGGGAATTCGACACTCAATTGACATGTTCATATTTACCTAATAATTTAATAAACTTTTAATGAATGATGCGTAGATAGTTACAACCATAACAGGAATAGTTTAACCTTGCATTGTTTCAAAAAAATAGTTAGCATTTTTTTGAATTCTATATTTCAGAGTATGCTGCCTTGCTCACCCCCAGGTCTTCATCCCTCATCAAATCATCGTAAGAATTGTTGATGAGTAAATACAAAATAATGTTAAATTATAAGAATAATCAAAATGATATTATTTGTAGGACGGGATTGGGAGAACCAATGACTTCGGGATTAGTATCGGGTCGGTTTATGTTCCTCCACAAAAGTCTGTACTACTCATTCGTCTACGTGAACAATATGGTACATACATTATACTCAGTAGTTCGTTCTCATGATTGTGAATCTAGTAATAGAAATGAGATATTAAAAAATAATATTGATGGAAAAATAGGCTAGACCAAAGTATGTTCAATTTGTGGATCCTGAAGGGAATGTTGTGGAAGAACAGGAAGTCACCATGAACAACTACCAAGTGAGTTTGAGAATACAATATATATGTTGTCTTCTTTAAGTACTGAATAATGTGCGTGCGTGTGTGTGCGTGTGTGCTCACATTTATGAGATGATTAGATTTATGTTAATCCCATAAAAATTGTTTTGTGTTGTTTAGCATGAGACGAAAAAGATTTGCGGGGTCTGGTCAAAAATTCCACGAGTTTATCGTAAACTTCTCAAGGAAGAGAAATTGTATGCAGCCCTTGTCACCGAGAAAATTAATGGTGACAATGACCGATTTTTGGCGGGTCGAGTGGCGAAACAACGTTATGTGAGTACTGAGTTGTATAGTGCTCTTCTGGAACCTGCCACGCAAGTTGTGAGTCTTCTTTTCCTTTACTATCATTTCATGTACAATTATATTATTGGATTTGATTCCCCTCGTCTAGCGTATATTTTCGTCCTACATTTTCCACACACACACGACTACAGCAAGACGAGACGAGACTGTAGTCGTAAGAGTATCTTCTTTCCATGAGAGAGAGAGGAAAGTGTACACACAGTCTCTCTCTCACACACACAATTGTAAAGAAATTGTTTCCAAATAGTAATAGGAAGAATGTGTATGTGTGTACTGTACTGATTCTGCAGATGTGTTTTGTAGAAATTTTTGATGTGGTTCAAGAATTTTTTGGTCAACGACGGTAATAAAATCCTTGTCAACACACTATGTATGTACAGATTGTACACATACACACACACATGGAGAGAGAGATGAGTCTGCTAAAAATGGCAATTAAATACTCAGCCCATATTCCCTCTACTCCGTACACACACACACACAAAGTTTGTATGGGGGAAGAAGATATTTGAGACGAATAAAATTGGCAGATGGGAGAAAAAGTGACAGCTCACAGCGGTTTTTTAGTGTGTACGTGTGTGTGTGTGGTATATTTCCGTCATCATTCGGTCATGTCATTTTACGCCCAAAATTTGTGGAAACTGTAGTTAAAAAACGTTTAGAATCCTTCACTACACGAGAAAGCTGGCGTCTGGTACATACTCAACTTTTTTTAAGGTCTGGAATTTAGAAAAAGAATTAGAGAAAGAAATGAGAGAATAATATTATTGCCATTAGTAAGCAATTAAGTACTTTGAATCATTATCATTGTTAATTTTAACCACCTACCCAAAGTCTGATATGGTTTTATAAAATAAATTTTTGAGAATTTGCAAAAAATTTTCTGTATGTGACAAGGGAAAGAGAGGAACGTGTGTGGAGAGTCTTTAAAAAAATAAGAAGAGTCTGTCTTTGAGTGGAACGAATTTGAATAGGCAAAACACACGATACACACACACACAGTTAATCTGAGTAGATCTTGGTTTGTGTATGTATGAAATGTTTCTTTAAAGTGAAAAAAAGAGAGTAGGTATTACGTTTTTGATAATGATGTTGTTGTGGTACATAAATAGTTTCACTGGTGGGATGGGAAAAGAGAGACTCTGTACGTGAGTGTGTGTGTGTGTGTGGTGCTGTTAATGTGTGGAAAATGTAGGGATGATTGGAGTGGTGATTGGTAAATTGTTGTATGGTCGTGGAGAGATTTGTCGCTGCCTGTGGGATATCAGGAGAGAAGAAGAAATGAATAAAAAAAATATTATTTTTCTTATTGAACGCAGGGAACGGGAGGGATGTCAACGATCACAATTTCATCAGCGACTGGCTCCATTTATCTTAACGTGGCTTTTAATGGTGACTTCCAAGAAGAGAGAGACATCAGTATTGCTGTGAGTTTTTATTATTTTTAACACACATTCTTTCCCCTCCTTCCTCTCTTCATTGAACAGAGAATCTTTGTAGATATCCATATTTAGACTGTTCAACTGATTGTCTTTGTAGACTGGATGTCTTAATTCCCTTTTTTTCAATTTTTAAATGACAGGTTCGAATTACGGACGCTTCTGGAGTTGGAGTTGAAGAATTTGTCAAAATCCCCAAAATCCAGTACGACTTGAATACCATTGAAGTGAGGACAATCCTAGGTAAACGAAACACACAGCATAAGAATTACATTCAAGTGACAACAAGAAATGACAGATATGTAGTAATCTTTTGAATTTCTATGAAAAAATTTGTAGAACTACCTCAACTTCAAGCTTTGACCCGTGGAACCCTCGTCATTGTTGTCTACTCCCCAAAGAATCCTGACTTTAAATTGATTGGATTCATTCGAGCTCGGTTAGTACACGAAATCATTTTAATGTCAATTGTTTCCTTCTTATGTTTCTTATGTAGGGTAAAATTGAATTCAAATGGTTTTAAATTTGTGTGTGTAGAACAACTTGTGACATTTTTGATGGTGTTCTGAGTCCCGAGAACACTCAGTTGGTCACTCCTGGAGTTGCATGGGTGTATCCCTTACCTGATGGTTCATGGTCGTACAATATCCAGCTACCTGAAGAACACAATCCAATCTCAATCAAAATGGAAACGGGAAGGAAAGTCTTGGAAGAACTCCCAATCACTCTCTCCACTAATATGACGAGGGAAGTTGTGTCCGGGATGAGTTCCCGTTATTTCCAACTCCTCTACGAGGGAAGTATTTACTTACATGTTCTCACGGACAAGGCCAGTCTCCGTGGACGTCTCACTTACAGAGGATTTGGAGATGCTCAGCTCTCAGGTATAGAATAAATAGATTTGAATAATCTCTTTAAAAAACTCTTTTTTTGAAAGTGGGGTTAATTTTTTAAAAATATTGATCAAATTGTAGATGCGCCCATGATTTTGGAACCGGGTAATAAAAATGATTCGGTAGACATGAGAGCTCAAGGTTTAGTATGGATCGGTGTGGACAATGATTGTGGACTCAATTTCCAATTGACTCTGAGTCAAAGACCACAGATTGGATTGCTCCGGGCGGAAGTGATGGAAATGCCTGGTTTACACATGATCGGACTTCCCGTCAAGTCTCATGTTTTGGGGGATTTTGAGGAAAGCTCATTTGAAGGAGTTTATCCGGATATGCAAAAGTGAGATTTCTTATTTGAAAATTCCATCATTCCGCCATGAAATGTATGTAATTAAATTGGAGATTTTAATTTTGGATTTTTTTTTTTTTTTTTTTTTGAAAAAATGAAATTAGAATTACATATGCACATCTCAAAGCAGGAGATGCTCTGTTCAAACTTGTGAGGTTGAATGATTCGAGAATCCTTGCTTCGGCTGTTATTCGAAACGTGAGGCTATTTTTTTAGTTGAATTACATGTACTATTTTTAATTAATTATTATACAACGTTAATTAATTTTTTTAAATTGAAAACAGGTACGAGTGCCGACAAATTGTTTACCCACAGCTGGAGTTGACAATGCTGTGAATCCAGACTACACTCTGGAACCAGAGGAAGAAGCCACTGCCCCTGTTGTCAGCAATAAATGTTACTATGATGGTAATTTAAAAACTCATATTTTGAATAAAAAGGTTAATTAGGAATCAACTAACCAATATTTCTATTTTTATTTTTACAGGAAAATTACGTGAAGGTAATATTTCACTACATATTTTATGTTAATATCAAGCTAAGAGCTCTTTCACATTTTAATCTGGTTTTTACCGAATTTCTCAGACCTAGCCCAATGGATCCCAGCTAATGACACATGTCAAATTTGCACGTGTTACAAGGGACAAGCAAAATGTGAAGCTGTTGTGTGTCCTGCAGTTGACTGTGTCAACCCTGTCTTCCTCACGGGTGAATGTTGTCGATCTTGCCTGAGTAAGTTGTCATTCTCATATCATGATGTTCCCAAAAAAATTATTTTGATTTTGAAAAAACGTTCGTATCGTTGAGAAGACTAGACTTGTTCACAGCTGACTTGTATTGAGGTGATGGGAAGTGGAGTAGAGCATAGACCATGTATGCTGTTTGTGTGTGTGGGTGGGTTTTAAAAAATGATTTTTTCCATCTTGTAGGCACGGAGAGACCGAACAAGAACCAGGGAAGTCAAGTGGCAAGAGGCTGTCAGGTGGAGGGTGACCGGTTTCATCCGGCGGGATCCTCTTGGTACAATTATATTGTATAATCAATGTCATTTTCTTTTATTACCACGTTTCAGTAGATGCATTTGGAACGTCGTTTAATAATATTTGTCCAAATGACAGGTACCCGTACATGCCTCCAAATGGCTTCATGGTCTGCACAACTTGTACTTGCAATGTAAGATCTCTCTCCTCCTACCCTCTTTTTTCATGGTTTCATTTATCTCATTATCCTACTCATTTATCATTGATTTTTGAAGCGTGTGTGTAACTTGTTGTGCACCATGTACAAGTTTTTACTTTTATCTGCCAATTTTTTTCATGTATGTATTGTATGCTATGGATGGAGATGAACTTTTGGACTGTAGGCTAAAAAAATCAAAATCAAAATTTATTTATGTGTGCAAATTTTTCTTTATAGCCGGATACCCTCTCAGTTGAATGTACAAGAGAGAAATGTCCAACTCTCAAGTGTGCTCCAGAAGATGCCATTTACCCAGGACCCTTGTAAGTCCATGAAAATTTTTTTTATTAAAAATATAAATAATTGGACAGTCATTTTGACTAAAAATTTAATAATTTAATCTATTTTGTAGGGACTGTTGTAAAGTGTGTCCACCAACAAAGAAATTGGATGAAGAGATTTTCATGGATGAAACAGAAAGACGGAAAGGACCCACAGAGTCTGAAATATTATTGGCTGGTGGTTGTAAATTTCGGAATGAATTACATGGAAATGGGGAAGAATGGAATCATCGGATTGAACCATTTGGTTACATTCCTTGTGTTGTTTGCACATGCAGGGTAACTGATATTTCTCTCTCTGTCTCTATTATTATATGACAGTTAAATTTAGCCAGACCATCCTCAATTGTTGATATTTACTATCAACTTGTCTCCTTTTTTTTTACTGCAATCTCTGTACTCGTGCGTGTGTAGACTATTTTTTCATTTGTACATAATGATACGCAAAAGAAAAACAAATATTGATGGCTGTCTCTACTTCTTGTTTTTTTGTAGAATGGCGACACTAAATGCGGAAAAAAGAAATGTCCTCCACTCAACTGTGAGGTCAAAGTTCAGTCAGATGGTGATTGTTGTCAAAAATGTGGAGAAACTCCAGCTCCACCCCCATTATACCGTCACAGTGGTGGTGGGGGGACAGGATCAAGTAAATCATCATCTTTCCCCAGCTCCTCGTCCTCATCCAGTCTGACATCAAGGTACAGAAAACCACCGCCGACCAAACATCGGACAACGAAACAAAACTCACACAATAGTCCTATGATCTAACCACACACTCTGTAAAGAAACTATTATTATTATTATCATTATTACGTTTAATTTACTATTGTAGTGATTAGCTCATTAATGTACCGTACATACAGGATTTAGATGTGTGTACTTTGTATTTATGTGTTGTTATTGTTATTATTACTGAATCAACTGAAACAAGTGTACATCGTTATTATTTACCTGACTATTTTTAAGACTAGAGTATAATTATTATACATATTATGTACATACTTACACACACACACAAGCAGAGTACACCCACACATTACATATTTTTAGGAGAGCGCCCGTCATTATCAACTTTGTGATGATTGAGATACACACACACACAATTATGTGTGTACCATTGTGTGTCTGTGTTATCATGTCATAGACTGTAAGATTTTTAACTATTCAACAATGTACATCAGTAACTATTTAAATTTTTTGATTGGACGTGCGACGTGTAATTATGTACATATTGTATCGTAGAATGTTGTAAGTGTTGTAGTTTTTTTGTTCACACACACAGCTATCATTTACAAATATTTGCTAAAATTACTATTTTGCATGCGCTGTTAAAATGATAAATCCAAACCAACACATCAAGAAAGAAGAAGGAAAGAAAATACGGAATGCGGTATTTAATAGACTTGTACATTTTCTGTATGAGTCAAAGTCCCTACAAACACATTAATTATGGTTAAGAGTAACCATTGGTTTGTAGGAAAAAATGCGAATGAAGAAGGAGAGAAGGAATTAGCACAAAAAAAAAGTGACTTTAGCTTACATAACTGCCTTCATTTCGTCGTTTCTTTTCTTTAAAATCTGTTATTATATTTGTTGTTATTATTTGATGTTTGTTTGTCGTCGTCGTAGAAGGGAAAAGAAGAAAGAATTTGTTATTGTTTTACTAAAAAAGAACGTCGTCGATCGTTGTTGTGTTCGTTCACGGACAAATAATTCTTGTTTTTTTTTGTCGTCCAGGAAAAAAGAAAGTATTGACTATATATGAATAAGTTAATTTTACTGGGTAGATGAAGATAAAGAGAAAGAAGGGAAAGTCGCAACAAAGAGAAAAAAAATTTTGTGGTCGCGATCGACATTTTCCTCATCATCTTACATTGTAGAATTTAGTTTGACAAAAAAAGAATTGTGACATTACGAGAAATGTAATGCTGGCTGATCAAGAAGCATAATATTTTATACAAAATAATATATCTAAATATAAATACATATATACTTTTGTCATTGTGTAAAAAAAGAAAAGTAATGCATTGATTGCATTTTATATTGTACACACACACACAACGATGTTTCCTTGCTATAAAGGAATTAGATTGAGACATGCAAATTTGATTGGCGTTAGCTAAAAACAAAGTTGGACAATTTAATACAGAACGAAATCCTCTTTTACCCAAAAATACAGTACATTTTCATTTATGCGGATGAAAATGGAGAGTAATGGAGAGAATAACCCCCCCCCCCCTACCCTACCCATAATTATATAAATATAACATATTTTATATAATTATTGATGTAATGATGTTTATCCTTGTTAACCCGCTAGTCTTTTTTGCATGACAGAAGGTGAAAGGATATTTTATTTACTCTGTTCTTTTTTGTACGAGGAAAGGAATTGTACTCTTACTGTTGAGAAAGTCAAGTAAGAAGAAGAGGAGAAAGTTTTGTTACGCAAGGAAAATAGAGTAAATATGGATTAAAACTATTAATTTAAACACACACACACTCTCTCTCGTTTATGTTTATGTTAACCATTTGGAGGCTCCGTGTATGTATTCATGCTGTTTAATCGGCAGTTTGCTATTTTTTCTTTTTTTTGAAAAAATAGCATCGATACAATACACACACGTATTAGGTAAGATTTTTTGACGTTTGTTAGGCTTATACACGTCCACAGTACACAAATACATGCACACACGCTATTAAAACTAGAGCAATAAACATGCATACATATTATATATATAATTAAAAAAAATTTTAAATTGAGTTTTGTCAATAACTGAATGAGAGATAATTCTGATTTTGAATTTCCACCACCACCTTTTTTTGACTTTTATTTTTTGGGGTGAGGAAGAGAAACTCCACACACACACTTTTCACTTTGTAATTGTTGTTGAGGGACACAGTAGAGAGTGGAATTTGATTTTTGATGTGTGCAAAAAATTAGAGTGAAAATGTGTGTGGGGATAAAAGTGAAAGATAAGTAGAGAGAAGGGGAGCCAAGAAATGTACCAAAGACTGATATTAGATTATATATATATATATACTACATGTGTATGGAGATGAGAAGCCCATAATTATTATTATTGTATTATTACTTACTTACTTACTGCTATGTATATAAACTGTACAATTGTATTCATTATATTTAATGTCACTCCGTTTTTTTTCTTTTTGTTTAATAACAATCTTATAGTGTTACATTATTGTTGTTATGCTGGCTTGCTTAACTTTTTTTTCCTTGTTATTTTCTTGTGTGATTGTGTAAATAAGTTGTGAGGATGGAAGATGACATGAGAGATATGTCATTGTAGGAAGGAGAAAGTAGGTGAAAGTCATTTTATTTCTTGTAGTAATTGTAATACTTGTAATTAAAAGTGCCAATTCTACTGGCTCCAATCCAATATCCAATACAATTGGGAGGATATAAAATATAGAAGAATTATTAAAATAATGATGCCAATATTGCCAAACAAGTCTACACCGCCTTAAATTTCACATTTTAGATTTTATTCATAAAATTTCTTGTCCTTATTTCTCTTTTAATCCTTCATTAACCTGAATCGAATCCTTTTAACTCTTTCAGTTTTCGTAGAGTCACAAAATGATTTCTTCTCTCAAGAAAGTCCCTATACTAGGAAAAACTTTTTCTATTATGTACTACATTAAAGTGGACTAGCGAAAGAAATTCACATGTTAAAAATTAATTCAGTTCAATCGGCGACAGGGCGAATAATTAGAATGTAAATTAATTACGGTACGATTGGTGAAGACTGCTTAACAACTCACAGTTACTTTTTTTGCAACACAATACAGAACAAAGAACAACAAACGATTGAGAGTTCCTCTTGTATTTTCTATTTAATATATAACTTATGAGTGTTACTATACATACACACACAAACAAGGAGATGATGTCTCTTTGTTGTAATTTTATCTACAACTTCAATACTAGTAATAATTATATGTAATGTTGTAAGAGTTTCTTTGCCATTCCGCTGCTACTTTTAAATTGTATCGTATTTTGAAGAGAAAGGAGAAGAAGAGAAATATAGGGAATTTTAATTTACAAAAGAAAAAATAGTTTTCAAAATAAAAGCACCACATTACACTTACACACACATACACGCTTAATACTGTAAAGTAAAATATGGGTCACCCATTTTTGTTTTTGTACTATTTACTCATCGTGTACTATTTACTCATTCTCAACAAAGGTATGTGAAAAAATCATTTGATTCACAATTTATATATTATGTGTACATTGTCCTACGTTTAATGGAGAAAGAGAGTTTTTTTTGTTATGGAGTTATTAAAAAAAATGGGTGCTTTAAAATATGGAGTGAAGAAAGTTAGTAAAAAAAACTTTTTTTAGAGAGAGGGTAAAGAGGATGGGTTTGGGAGACTCAATTTTTGTTAATTTTAAAGAGAAAGAGGAGTCCAAATTTACACCCACTGGTGGGGACGAGTTACATAAGTAGGTAGAACTAAGAAAGATAAAGTACACATTAAAACTGAACCAAATTCGGTTGTTCTGATGCTGTAATAGATAATAAAAAATTGTATGTAACTTACATACATGTTGAATAAAAAATCAAATGTTAGTGATCACGTCGGTAAGGATGTAGAGTTAATGTGGTGAATCCTACACGATAATTATACACAAACTGTTTAGATGGTTGTTGTCTATCTTTGGTAAATCTATTATTAATGAGCTTACAATATTTTGATGGAGGGAATGATAATTAATGTTGAGTCTTTGTTTGATTTTGTGTAGACTGTTTATAAAAAATAGGGGTTAAAAGAATAGAACTGCTATGAAAACTGTTAAATGTTAGAAAAGTCTGTTTAATGTTAAAACACAGACATGCACTTGTTAATTAGATTGTAAATAATTTGAGACGACATAAGATGAAGATGTATGAGAATTTAATTAATTTTTTTTTGCAATTTAAAGTGTAATTGTTTATTTGTTTGTTACTTACTTAACTCTATTTTTGTTTCGGTAAAACACTACAACTACTACTGCTATATTATAAATTATCACACACAGAAAACGGGTCGGGTTTTGGGTGACAAACAAAAAAACTTTTTTTTAAAAAGAAGAAAAGGAAAAAAAAGTCTCCATTTCACCATTTTGCGCTTCTTTTCTCAAATGTGCCATATAATTATTGTAAATTTTATAGTATTGCAACAGAGTATATAATTGTTATATAATGTAATAAATAGTACCCACACACACAACAGAACAGAATACCATGAAATGGTGTACACAAAAATTAAAAACAGGAAAACAAAATGAATTTTTACAAAATAAAAAAAACAAAGAGACTCTCTTAAGAGAGTCAGTGAATGTTACTTTTAATGACAATACATTATTAAATTGTTATTTTAAAAACACACGCCCACACAAAATAAGAAGACTACAAATTACCAATAGACCCCACCATGTAGAAATGTAAGATTAGGATAAGACCTGGAGATTTAGTTACAGCTTAATCCCTCAAGAATAACTAACGTTGTCTCTTTTTGTTATTACAAATCTGTTCCACAAATAATAATTTGTGTTTAATTACTGTCTGATCGTGTCAAAATCCTTTTAATTTCAATATATAGTAAACTAGTAATTATTTCTGAAAGGTGTATTAGATTAATGTTATATTATATATAAGGGAAAGCCAGACTGTATTCGAATTCATTGATCTATTTTTCAGAGATTCATACCCACACACAAACACTGTAGTTCACACTCTTGACTCTTTTGTATCGCAGATTAATACAAAACTACTCTTTTATTTATGATGGAGAGAAGAAAGCCATACACACATATACTACACATGGAGAAAGCTTTCTCTCTTTCGTGTCTCCCTTCCCCCCGTCCCCTTTCTCTCAAAACAGAATGTACCTACACAGAAACAAATACACAGTTAATGGAAAAGAAAGCAGGCATTACATATAACACTGTTTCGTTCAGTTGTAATCAGATTGTCATGATGAGGGAAAAAAAGGATGAGAGAGAGAGCGTGTATTGACAACAAAGTTACAAGAATGTAGCCAAAATGAAAAAAAAATGAAAATGTACATGTATTTTTTTAATTAAGTTAACAAAAAAATAAAGTAAATAATTTTTCTTCCAAACTGATCTCCAATTCGTTGCAGTAATTTTAGTTTCTACTTTGAGATTATTTATGTATCATGATTTGCATATAAGAACGACCCTCGCATAATGAAATGCAAAACCGCAATTCTGAACAGAAATCGCAACAAATTCCTTCCAACTTATTCCATTTTCTGAATGAATTTGATCATGTTCTAAAGCGGTTAACAATTCATTACATGCACTAGTTTGAGAAGGATTCCTATTCCTTCTGGAGGAACTACATCTATGTCGAGCGCATAAATTTTTTTCATAATTCATAATTTTTTATTACAATTAAGGACTTTTGATGGATTCCATGCATGAGAAAGTTATGACCATAGGGAAAACTTCCCTTCCTTGACCTCCAGAGGTCATTTTGGGGTCGCTTTAAGTCCGAGTGGTTTTCGGATCCTATTTGACCTTTTAAAAATTGGAAAAAAATCACACCTAGGGACGACAGGGGTAAGTGCAGTGAGGTTTTACAGAACTTTGACTTTACGTCAACGTATGACAAAATAGAGTTGTGACACTGGCATAAACTTTGAAATATCTTGTTTACCAACTATCGGAGTATTGATACTCTGCGATTAGGTCAGAGTCCATGTCAAATGTCATTGTGACAGCCATTTTAAAACTTCATGAAGGCTACTGCACTTACCCCATTTTGGGGTAAGTGCAGTAGCCAGTGGGGTAAGTGCAGTACAGTGGTACACAGCAAATTTTGTGACCCCCTTTTTTGAGTTTTTCACGAGATGTGTTGGAGGGAAGTTGGGACAATGGTCCACCCGAGTGACATTCGTCCTTAAAACGAGTTTCGGTGACCGAAATATCCACACTCTAACATACACACAATTTTCTCCACAGAAGGTTCGAAAATGATCCGACACATGAAGTTTGGCACCCATCCATTCTATAAAATGTCTACAAATTTTTTTTTGTATGCTGGATATCCCACGTGGCTCATATTGCGTGTCAGGTCAGGAGTCATAACGTCACATGTTATTTAATTACCGAGTTAAGTAGCAAAATGTTATACAGAAGCATTTTTTGAGCCTGTACCTCACATGCTAAGATTCCAAGAGATCAACGATATCAGGACACAAGGTCCAATGACGCTAGTACCGTGTGTTTGTGTGTCAAATAACAGCTGCAGGTCAAGTGTGACGACGAACAATATGTCCGGAATCCAACGAAAAAAGAAGGATTCCGGACATTTTGCTCTGAATCAAAAGATATTCCAAAAAATCGGAAAAAATATTTTCTGAAAGGGGTGAGAATACGGGGGGTAGTTTCACTTTTTGGACAGATCCGAATACCCGGGTTCGAGAGGCCATGAGTGTCAACAAGCATCGGGATTGAATTCCTGGCATAATTTTGCACTAGCATGATTTTTTTCAGAAATTTTGATACAAGAAAACGGAAGATTCGAAAAATCGGTGAAATCCCGGTTTGGAGGTCACCGCATGAATTGATTTGCACTTTGATTGAGAGCAATTGATTTTCCAGGGCAGAATGAATTTTTTCAGTGAGAATATTTATGATCCAACATGAGCACAGACGTGTTATTGTTCAACAGAATATAGGCTGTATTGAAGACAAGGTGACCTCTGGAAGTCAAGGGGGTCAGTGGATTGAAAAGTGTCCTTAAGAACGTTGGTCGGGAAGGGGTGAGCTAGCTGTGTGCCAAGTTTGGGGTCTCCAGGATGGAAACTAATTTTTGGGAAATATTTTAAATTATTGACTGATCAATCCGTGGCCCACTTGGATGACCCAGAAGATCTCTCCAATTCCCTTCGTTCAAATGGACTACAATTGGAGATCCCAAATAAATACTTAATTTATCTGTCATCTTTAGCCCAAAACAAAATTATCCGTTAA
>WJFB01002127.1:0-22088 GCA_009870185.1 Pygmarrhopalites habei
ATAATAATACCAAAGTTATTATTTTAGTACAAGAAAATTACTTGTCACTCTTGTCTGACACAGCCTGGATAAACTCCAATCCTTGCACCTTCACTGGACGCAGTCACAGACTAAAGTTGAATGGAAATGTGAAGTGGCCAACAAATCTGATCCTCGAAGTAAAAGGACTTCATTTGAGTCAGGCAAGGTAACATAGACTTCAACAGCAAAATAAAATAATTCATACAAAGAAACAAAATAGTCAAAATTGTATACCCGTATACATGTCTTTCTAAAAAATACAAATAATTCACATTACCTTGTTTTACTGAGAACATCCAATGCTCAGGAGAAGAGTAAAATACCCATGGGAGTAGGCCCAGTCGGGAACAAGACAATTAAAGTCTTTTCCGAATTAAAAATAATTAATATAGCCAGTTAAATTTTGTAAAGATTCAGCAGCGTGGCCCTTCTCATGTTATTAAATGGAATCTGCACATTTCCCATTATGTACACATAGAGACTACCTTCAACTCCTGTGATTCGGCATATTTGAATTTTTCTTCGACAAATCACAGGAGTAAAGGTAGTCACTCTGATCTTATGGTCCCAAAACAACCCTCCGCTTCTCTCTTCGTATTACTCATCTCTGAGATTGCCAAAAGAAAAATACCTCTACCACTTTTCGCGGAATGGAATTCAAAAGGAGAAGAACACACGTGTTTACTCAACATTACGAAATTTACTCACATGAGATTAAACCCTTGACCTGTGACCTCTGTATGTCTTCAGACTTTTGGACAGAGGCAGTGTGTGTTAGTGCGAGTTCTCTTTCTCTTGTCATCTGAAGGATAAGTATATTTATACATCACAGCCTTATCAACAACTTGTCATATGTCCTTCCTTTGAGTTGTCATTCATTAGCCGCAAATTGTGATTCTCAATAATGAAGTTCCTTCAAAAATTCTCTCAAAATTTTCTAAATTTAAAACGTCATGCATCAAAATTCAACTATAGGGATGCATTAAACTTTGAGTCTTTACTCACGGAGGAGGAATTAATTGTTCAGAAAAATGCAGCAACTTACTGTCAGGACAAACTCATGCCTAGAATTTTGGAAGGCAACAGACATGAAAAATTTGACCGTGACATTTTCAAGGAAATGGGTCAACTGGGACTCTTGGGGGCAACGATACAGGGGTACGTAATATATCAATTTTAGTATACAAAATTAATGTCAAATTAACTTATTTTACATGACAAATATGTACATTTGATCATAGTTACGGCTGTGCTGGAGCGGTAAGTATTTTATAAAAATACGACAAAGTTGACACAGACATTATGAATAATGAATCCCTTTGTGACAGAGCTCTGTTTCATACGGTTTGATTGCTCGGGAAGTAGAAAGAGTTGATTCAGCTTATCGTGAGTAAATTACTTTTATTCGTACTTTTTACGTTAACTTCATTATTACAGAACAACACAATATGTACTTATTGATGCAATTCGATTACATTCTTTCCTTACAGGCTCAGCTCTCAGCGTTCAATCTAGTCTTGTCATGTATCCAATATTCTCTTATGCGAATGACAAACTGAAAGACAAGTACCTTCCAAAATTAGCTAGTGGAGACTTGGTTGGTTGTTTTGGACTGACGGTCAGTTTTTTCCTCCAACACCTTTTTTAATTAACTATACAACTCTACGAGTCCTACTTTACATGGTAATGGCGTAAATATAGGAACCAAATCACGGATCCGATCCAGCAGGAATGGAAACGAAAGCTGTGAAAACTTCAGGAGGTTATGTTTTAAATGGAAGTAAAACGTGGATTACTAATTCTCCCATAGCTGATGTTTTCATTGTCTGGGGAAAGTTGGATAATCAAATTCGTGGGTTTCTTCTGGATCGAGAAATGAAAGGAATAAGTAAATACCACCTTGTCGTTTCTCTGATATATTTTCCATGGTTTTTCTTGTTCTATCACCATTACGGTACCCTCACAGCATATTAAATAACGCAAATTACATAATACAATTAATTTTCACGTTTCATCTTGTATGTGACAGGCACACCAAAAATACCTGGTAAATTCTCTCTCCGTGCAAGTACTACTGGTATGATCATTATGGAAGACGTTCTCGTACCTGAAGAGAATCTCCTCAATGTACAAAGCCTCAGGTGAATTATTCGACGCACTGTAAAATCAACTCAATCAGTTTTCCTGTGTAAATATCATTTGTTTTTGACATGAAACTCAATTTTAATTTGTAGGGGACCTTTTTCGTGCCTAACCAACGCCAGGTTTGTAGTAAATACAGTATACAAAACACACAACTCTATCAAACTACAACTGCACAGAATTTCTACTGCTATGTCTCTTGATTAAATACCTTTATGTATAAAGATTTGGAATAGCCTGGGGTGCACTCGGGGCAGCTGAATTCTGTTTTGAGACTGCCCGTGATTATGTATTAAATCGAAAACAATTTGGGAGGCCACTGGGAGGTAAAACTTCTTTAGATTAATATTTTGCACTAATTTTTGCTGTCCATTTGTATGTTACTTTATAATTATCATTTTGCAGCTAATCAACTAATACAGAAGAAATTGGCAGATATGCTAGCAGAAATTAGTTTAGGTCTTATAAGTTGCGTTCAACTAGGACGACTGAAAGATTCTGGTCAAATGACACCGGAACAAATTAGTATCCTTAAAAGGAACTCTTGTATGAAGAGTCTTGAAATTGGTAAAAAGAAATTAACGACCCCTTGATATACCTGGATATCTTGATGATGGCAGATTGTAATACAAATTCCTTTCTTTATGCGGATACAGCTCGTGTAGCAAGAGACATGCTCGGAGGAAATGGGATTAGTGATGAATATCATGTTATTCGTCATGTTATGAATTTGGAAGCTGTAAATACATACGAGGTAAAATTTTTCTTTTTACATGGATACAGACTCGGCCTTTAAAAAATGCATATACAAAATTGAAGAAAGTAAAAAATGTTGGTACAATAACTACATTTCCATTTTAGGGGACTAGCGACATTCACGCACTAATTGTTGGACGTGCCATAACGGGGATTGCGGCGTTCTAGTGAAAAGTTTGTAAACAAAAGTAAAAGTTGAAAACTATTTAGACCTTCTTGAACAAATATACAATGAACCCAAGTTCGAGTGACATTCTGACAGTTAAAATTTTTTTTGCAGCAATACAAGCAATACTTGAATTCAGCATTTAAATTGGGATAATCGGGGAAACAGAATTCGACGCATACCATGAACAGATACAAATGGATACATACGCAATAGTGATTCGTACTGTAATTACAGTAATTTATAGAGCATTTAATTATATTTTTTGACTGGTTGAATAATAATATTTTGTAGCATTATCACATATTATTATCATGTGTACAGAATCCTTCGGAATGGCTAATAAAATTGTTATGCTAATACGATTAAGAAATACATGCGCTTGAAATAAATAAAATCTGAAATCTTTTTCGTAATAGTACCTACTTAGATTATAGTTCTACACACCGTAACGATTTTCAGATCCATCGGCTAACATGAGGCTGACATTTCGACTCCCGGTCCAAATGAGCTTTGGACCTCTTAAAGAATTCTTCAAGTTTTCAGGTAATGGAATCGTACTGATTGTCTTGACGCATCTGGTTTGCGTATGACCCAGGCCAAACATTCCGCTATTAGATTGCTGCCAAAATTCATAAGGAAAAAATATTGAATCATGACTGAATCTTTTTTTTACATCTGTAAGTTGGAAAAGTCTAGTAAGAAGAGTACACTACCTGCCAAAATGACATTTTGTTCTCGGTTGATGTGTAGCTGGCAAGGAATTTGCCATCAGGACTAAAAGCATTGGCAGTTATGGGACTAGAGTGTGCAGTGAGACCTATGACACACCCAATTATTTAATGAATAAATTTATCAAAATAAGTAACAGCTAGCTAAAGGATATACCTTAATATGTATAAAATATACTTACCGGTCATTTGACATTTGTTTGATCTGAGTTCATATATTGCCAAATTCCCATTCTTAGCTCCCACAGCAATCTTTCGTGTGGCTGAACAATGACTAACTTGAGGAAATCGACAGAGAACTGGGAAAACATCTGCCAAACCTCTTGTTTTCAAATGACCATGATCCACACAATGAAGGACAATGTCCATAACCTATATTGACCACGCCAAAGAAAATATTGAAAAAATCGGCCCAAATTAAATGTTATTACTTTCACAAAAACAATTATGAAATATAACAACTTATATGTTGTAAAGTAGTAGCTGAGAAAAAATTACCTCAATTATCAACTCCACAATTTCACTCTGCATTTTCTCTATCAATAATTCAATAATTCTCAAAATTTCTGGCTTTGATCGATTTAAAATGACGTTACTCAAATTTATTTGAATAGCCTGAGCATTCTGCTGTAAAGTATTATAACGAGCCACTTCTCTGGCCATTGTCGTGATGAAAGCAGCAGGCCGTGCAGTGGCAATCAATGTCAAAGCATGACGAGCAGTACGGCAAGCATCAGCTGAAGGAGTCAGTGGCAGTCCAAATGACATGCTGAAAATATTATGTTAATTATTATGTGGTGACAAAATTCAATAATATTTAAAAGTTTATTGTCCTTTTTCAAACACTGTCATCATACCTTGGCACCAAATGGTCAGCTTCACAGCACAACTCTAAGAGTGCCAAAAGCACTTTGGAAACATCAAGAAATGGTTCCCAAACTGTGAAACCTCTACCAATTAAATCTATAGCAGCTCGACGAAGACTCGAGTAAGGATTGGATTTTGCTCCTGGCGGATTTAGTAACAGATATGTTAACGATTTACCTGTCAAAAGTTAGTTTAAAAAAGACAATTGCCCTATTTTAGAAAATATGAATAATCACAAATGGGTTTCAGTAAATAGTTGTATAAACGGAAAGTGACATTTACTTGTAAGCCGGGCTAAATTGCTATTTCCGACACCAAATCCTTCAATTCCACCCGCTGCTCGTCGATTGTCTACATTTCTCCCTAGAATCTCTTGACCAAATTCAGCACCGATAACGCCCAGTAATATAACTGAAAATTTAGCATTTAATATAATTATTCAGTATTCATTAATATAGCCACTAGCAGTACACACTACATAATTTTTTTTGAAATTACGCACCAGCAGTTGTTTGCTTTCGCTTATTTTCATATGAGGATTTCATTGGATCTAAACGTAATCACAAATAATGTTTCAAGTAATGTACTCATAATGGATAGAATACAGCAAAGAATATTACATGTGTTGTAAAACAGTCGTCAAAATTATGCTGTACCTGTGAGGGTTTCTTCTTCATCAAAGTCTTTGTTTGCATCATCGTCAACTTCCTCTTCTGGTTTATTGGGAGTTTCCTTTCCTGTGGTTGGTGCAACCACAACAGGAGGATTGGCGGCAGCGCTGACAAAGGCGTCCCCTGAATATGTTGGTAAGAATGCAGCCCAATAGTCAACCAATTTTTTCCTCCCCTCCAAACCGATCCTCGATAGTTCAGCTAAAAGAAGAGCTTGAGCAGCGTCTCGAATCTCAACACATCTATCTTGCCACCTTAGAGCCAAGGCCTCAACCAGTGGTTCTTGATAATTTGTTTTTGTTAGCTTCTCGTCTAAAAAAATATTTATTTAATATATTATTAATTGAGACCCAGTAATAATAAATCAACTACGTAATAAACTTGACATTGTAAGTGATAACTTACGGAGCATAACACAGTGCATGGTTGCCACTAATGACCAACCGTGTTTACTCGCTGCCTGCTGAGTTACGTAAGCATCGTCTTGAGATGGCTGTGTTCTTGTTGAAGGCCTATTAGCCCGACGAAGTCGTTCTTGTTCTGATACAAAATAGCAAGGCAAATCATTGTAAATAGAAGAGTACATATCTGTGACAGTCAATTTTTTTCAACCTACATGAAGTTATATTGAAATTAAATACACTTACCCGGAACAAAAGTAGCATTTTGCATCGACATGAGAGTATTTGCCAGGGCAATAATGGCAAGTAAATGATTTGTAGTTAGACTACTAGAGATTTCCCAGTGAATTAGAGATGTAAACTGTTTGACGCGTTGGGTCAGAGAAAGTTCATCTGAGATCTGTTTCTTGGGACGCCACGTTGGAGACATGACGGACATATACCCTGAAAAATTTGTTTTATTCCTTTTATAAATCATCCACCATTCTACAAGTACACTGTGTACTGTACACAGTATAATATATAGATATTATCTATTTTATTGTGAATAAAATTTACCTCCTCTTGAAATTTGTCCAAAAGAAATTGGAACAAGTGGTTTGAGAAGACCTAATCTTCCTTCAGAAATACCATCCAATTCAGAATCCAAGCCCCATCCCAAAAGTAAACTCAAGAGTAACTGAGCGATTTCTGTCAAAATTCAACGTTTACAAAATATTATCAACAAAGTACACCAAAAAGTATTCCAAAAGAGAATCACGTGAAGAAGTTACCCATAGGTATTGTCGACTCAAAGAGCATATTTCGATTTCTCCTTTGATTTGGTATGCCATCAACCAGGCCTAAGCTTGCAGTTGAGTCTGTGAAAAATAAAATAAAATGTTGTATTTCACCATAATATTATGTACAATTCTGATTAGAGAAAAAGAAATACATAGTAAAAAATAAATTTCATGCTAATGTACCAACTCAAAATAATCATCGTGTACTAGTTAAAACGCGTATGCCAATAACAAAAAATGGGCATTCTGTATGATCTACAGTAAATGGAACTCATAAAAGAAAGAGATCTACAACAACGGAATTAGCCAGCACACAGAGAAATGAAAAAAGCAGAACACGAAAGAGCATCACATCGCTTACTCTTTCGTGATGCAGTTTCTTTCTCCTGTTTAATGAGCAAAGCTGATTCAGCTTTTGCTTGAATTTTCTCGGCTCCTTCTTTTACTTTCGCTAATAGTCCTGTGAATGCAGCATGGTATAATAATAGTTGACCAGAATTAGCATCTCCATATATTTTTTGACTTGAAAGATGATACAATTTACCTTCATTTTGCCAACTACTTCTTTATAAAGTCGTACGTCAACTACAACGTACGTATGAAAGCAACAAGAGAACAACAACCATATTGACCAAAAACTCATATTAAAGAAATATCTTCACACTCCGCTTACCAAACTTACCATGTTTATCCTTGTCTTTCAAAATTCTTTCCATGTCTCCTGCCTTATCCTTTATCTTTCCAAAAATATCTATAATTTAAATCATTAACACTTGTACTCTTGGTAAATGCTTATCATCAATCTTTCACTTGCCATTCAGAATATATGGAACATACATGACATTGTCTGACCGAATCCAAATATCATATAACTAAATTAAATATTATTTTTAGTTCTATATTTTTACCTGCAATTTTCTTTTGCGCGTCAGGGCTGTCAGAATGAGTTAGTCCAAGTATTTTGCAGTATTCTGTCTGGCTTATCAATCCTTGAGCTTCTAAAGTTGAAGGACTGACTGCACTGTATTCATCATTGAGAAGCTGAATAATTAAAGCCTCGACATCAAAAAAGCACACATGGGATTCGGGATCATCTACAATATAATAACCATAATATAAAATGTATATTCTTAAATATATAATGAAATTCATCAGTATATAACTCTGGTAGACATTTTACAACAATTTTCAACTAACTTGTATTCGTTCTTAATCCTTGAATAACCAAAGGTGGAATTCTAGTTCGATTATGGTCTAGTGGATCAACGGGTAGATGAGCCCCTGGTTGATGTAATTGATGTAATCCCCTCTGTAGCAAAAAAAGTACATAAATAATACAGAACATTTTACAAAGTGGAACTCCCAGTCTGGAAGAATTGTGTCTCTGGAGTTTTCTCATATTGGCTACATATTAAAAAAAGTTACTGACCTGAGCTGCATGTCGTATTGCAGCTAAATTTCTCGATCTCAATCCTCGGAAGAAGTGCACAGCAGGATTTGCCAGGAGATCTGATGAATTCTGTGTAAAGGAATGCAATAAATGTCAAATAAGACTTCTTGAGTTCATAGCCTGATCAAATCAAAAATTGGACTGCAGGACACAATAATGGAACTTCTTTTCTAAATAATGGTGGTAAATGTCTAAATATTTTCATACTTGTAAAGTATTTCCATTCTCATCACAAGCTTGGAGAACATCGATTCCAGCCATGCCATGAAGAACGCGATCCAAATTACCAGTTTCCATTTGCCTAAAGCAAATTGTATAAAAATAATCATAAAAATAAAGATTTTCTAACATAACATGCGCAATTATATAAGGTAGATAATCATTAATTATTATTTTACCAGACATAAACCGTTCCATCCGAGCATCCAATGATAAGAAAGTCATCCAATGGTCGGAATTTGATAGAAATAATAGGGAATAGATGACGGGAAGCCAAAAGAACACACTTATTCTCACGGAGACTAAGCAATGCAGAGGAATGATCTGCAGAAACACTACAGACTGTCTGTTGTATTCGTAGCTACAGGAAAAGAACAAGAGAGTGAAAAAAAGAAAAATCATTACACAAGTAATATCCACTGTGTAGGAAGATTAAAGGACCAAACCAAATTAAAGACCAGAAAAGTTACGGATGAGGCAGCTTACACTAGTTTCATTTGGTGGAACAATTATCTGAGTGATCTCTCCAGAATGGACACAAAATCGATGGACAAGTTCACACTTGACGATATCCCATAAAATCACAGAAAAGTCACGACCACCAGAGACTAGATATGCAGGATCATATCGGGGATGAACTCCATGAGGATAAACTAAACAATTTACTTTTCCCTTATGACCAAGGAGAAGATGATGAAGAGGCCATTCTGTAAAAAAATAACAACAAAAATCAGCATTTTTTCATAGTTTATTAGCAGTCTCTCCATACTGTTACTGTCTTTGCAGATAAATGTACACTTACCTTCATATTGTTGGTGGCGTCCATGAAGTAAATGTAACATGATAGTATGAGTTGCTGGAACGACAACAATTGAGCCATCTTCCCTGCCACATACAAGTCGAGATTGTTGAGCCAAATAGATGCTGCAGGTCAATAAAGGTCCACGACATTCGTCAGTATCCTGTAATAATATTAAATATTTAATAACCTTTGGTCAGATTAAAATTCAATAAGCCTTATTACGATTAAGTAATTGCAAAAACATTTTTTTCTTACAAATTGATCCAATATCCCTATAAAAAAACGATAAACATTCATTACGTCTTCACAATTCATACCATGACATATTTTAAATATGATCATTATTAGACCATTAAGTACCAGGCGGACAAGGTTTCAGCGTATCCCATGCAGCTTGAAGGCTACTACTTGATGTTGGTGGGTATTCAGGAGGTCTAAAATTTTCATCTTGCTTTAGTTGACCTAACTGATTGTTGGTCACTTCCGGTACAATCCATATGACCAATTTGCCACTCACATCTCCACGTAGTAAAATCTTTTGCTGTCCAACAATCGTGTAAATGACAGACGGTTGCGACATCAATGGTTTGGCTGATGGTACACCGAGGATGCAGTAGCAAAAAGGATCTTCTTTCAGTGCATGTTTATGAAATTCTTTTGATTCCACAACACAGCTAAAAGATTGTGTAAAAACAATAAATCATTGCTACCTTCGCATGACAGATTCAGACCGTCTAGATCTAGATGAAGTTTTTTTCAGAAAATACAAAGCAACTACTCACTTGTTGGGAAGCTTGAATAAGTATGACTTTCCAGAAACACCCCAAAGAATAGCACGATCTGGAGCCAAAAAATTTCCTCCATACCATTTTTCATTAGGAGGAGGCTTTCCTTGAGCTGTCAAATAAAGATAATGACATTTTGCTACGATTAGTTAAATCTGGGTTTGTTTCACACAAAACGGTTAAAAGTTGAGAGATCATCTTGTATTTCTCATCTATATAAAGTCGACAATTAAACTGAATATTGTAATTAGTGTGTATTAGTGTGTAAATTAGTAAATAGTGTTATTGGGGAAAAATCAAAAATTTGATATGATTTGAAACTTTTACGTACCTAACACGGAGAAATCTCCTGCATCATAAATCTAGAGAAAATTAACAAACGTCAAATTTACACAGACATACAAGGTGATAACTATCATCGTGTTCTGTAATACTTTGACATCTTACCTGCCAAACATTCCAGGTCACAATTAAAACAGTTCGATTATTAAAAACACAGCAAACAAGTTGAACAGCATTCCTTAGACGAATTTGTTTCGACTCATTTTCATACAGAGGAGCTCTGTCAGGAGATGAAATTCAAAGTTACCATTTCAAATTACGTATTAAATCTCGTTTGGCACCCATGAAAAATTGATGTCATGTATATTACCTCTCACGAAACTCCACCTCATTTATTGTCCAAACTTTGACAGTTCCATTTATTGTGAGAGCAAGAACTACATCATCTATTAACATTGTTATTCAAAACAATCAATTATTAAGAATTTCAACAACACAATTACTACACACTTATTTGTCAAGAGGAAGGAATGAACCTACCAAGTTTTTTATTTGGTCTTAAGACATGGAGAGCACTGACCCAGTCTGGATTCACATGTGAATGTAATGTTAACACAGTTTCTAGTGTAACTGGATAACACATAACATTAGTTTGTAACTTCATACACATGATATTAGTTTGTTGAATGTACAGATAAAATAAAAATTGCTGTCGTAATTAGTTCATTGGTATTTTTTTTTAAAATGAAGGTATTGTAAATGTAGCTTAACAAGATTTTTGTCAACCGTGTGCACTAACCTGGATTTATGAGAGAAACTAGAGAAAAAGAAAAATTCATTAATATCTTCAATGAAGTTGGCTAAATAGAATCATCACGAATAGTTCAAAAAAAAATTTTTGAGTAAGTACCGTCAGGGTAAAATCCTGTACAAAAAATCAAAGGATCTTGACTAAAGGCTAAAGTATATGGCTGAAGTTTTGTATGGGTAAGATTAGCTTTGTGGGTAGATGTTTCTAAACATCTCCCATCAAGAGAGTCCCATGAACACAACTCGCTGTCAAAAAGAGAGAGAGAGAGAGAAATTAAAGTCATCCGTAAGATTACATGAACTCAACTCGTTCACATTTCATGTTGGTAACAAGATCATACCCATTTTCTGACGAACTAACAATGAGATCCGAAGATGAACCTGGAATTTTAACATAGGCAATGGCCAGGATTGCTCCCGAATGACCAATTAAGAAACAACGGGGAGTTATCTACAAAAAGATCAAAATTATATTATTATGACAATAAAAAAATTTCAAACATGCCAATCCTAAATTTTTTAACAAATAATATCCTCTTCGCCCTTACAGTATCTACTCATAAATATATTTTCAAGAATAATTGTAGAATCAAGTTTGACTTACCTCAAATTCAGTCCCATTATTATTTCGAGTCACATCCCAAATACAAATATGTCCATCTTGACACCCAGTTACAATACAGGTCAAGTCTGGACTCGCAGCAATGGAATTGATTGCATGTGTTGGAGCATCTTTACCCCAAAGGGGAATGACACAGATGACATTTCCCGTCATTTAATTGAGATATTTTTCTGAATCTTTTTTACGTCAAAAATTTGTGTTTATAGTTCCCCGCTGTTTGTGGGAGAAAGTAAGAGAGAAAGTATTTTTCACGAAGGCGAAATGGTTACACATTTTAGAGCTTCAATATTTTAGTCTCCCTGTAAAAATTGTCGGGAGACGCAGTCGGGAGACGCAGTGAGAGAGATTTTACCCTCGTTTTCAAGTTCAGGCGAGTACCTCTTTCCTCAGCCACCAACCAGAAGCAAAGACATGTAAAACTGTTGACTTTTCCTAATACCCACGTACAAATTCCTCTCCGACATACATAACATTACATGCATATTATATGTACGTATGGATCCAAAATTGACCCGATTGACCCAACACACACACACTTGTTAAAAAAAGCCCGCTTCATATTACCCCCTGTGCAATGCAAATCCGTTTGGCTTTTTTATAACTTAAAATCCTTTATGCTTTTAACACAAATCCTGACACTAATGGAATGTGACCTGGAAAAAATAATAATCTCATTCGCATTTAACCAACAGAATGTCCCTTCCCTGTTCTCCCCAGTCAAATTATGATGATTCCAGGAGGACAGGATAGAGAGAGAGAGAGAGAAAGATTTTTTGAAGGAGATGATAAAAATGGACGGGGATTGCGGAACGGAACGTGCCATCATTGGTCTTGGGAAGGAGAATGAAAATGTGAAAAATTGCAAAAAAAAAATCCGAAAAGGTTATTGATTAAAGAGAAACGCGCACTCTCCCAACTCTTCCTCTTGCTCTCTCTCTCTCCCCTCCGTGTGTGTGTCTTGCTTTCTCTGTGACTTTCACATCCACCGAGCCATTCAAGTTTTTACCAATTTTTCCGTCTCCCCTTTGTTCACAACCGACTTCTGTGTGTGTGTGTGTGTGTCTTTCTCTCTCTCTCTCTCTCTCTGTCTTCTCTTCTCTCATATTAATTTTTACGTAATTTTTTTTATGGGTTACCAGTTTTTTACCCCAGGAAAATGCTACTACATCCACGGTCCTACCAATGGTCTGTTTAAAACCATTTCGGAAAAAATATTTATTAAATGGTAATAATATTGTATACGACATAATAATAATAAATCGAAAACTGTATCACCCTCACTTTATATATAATTTACACTGTGTGTCTACTCTACTCACTCTCCATTCCATCTTCCTCTCTCCTCTCTCTCTTTATTACACACACATCTTTTTTACTCCCTCGCTCAGCTCTCCTCCTCCTCTTCCTCTTGCCCTATCAGTTACTTTTATAACTTTTTTTTATATCTAAGGAAGTGTAAGTGATTGTCAAGTGTCTATAATCTGTGCAATTTTTTTTTCAACCAATTTTTTCTTCAAGTGGAGCTAATCGGAAAACTTTCTTCTCACTTTCTCTTTCTCTCTCTCTCTTTTTCTTGTTGATTTTAGGCAAGGATGCCCAATAGTTACTACTCAATAGAAAATGATGAGGTTGCAAATTTAATAAATGATTTTAATGTTGGCTGCAATGATACAACTGACCTTCAACTCCTCACCGGCGAAGCCCTTGTGTAAGTCCCCATTTTTCTACATTAATCCTAAATGTCCAGGAATAATTAACATGTTTTTGTTTCACTCAATCTCAACTTTGATTTAATTTTGATTATCTTTTTTTCTTCACAGAGGTAATCTTACCCAAAGATTTCGTCGAGACATCTTCTATGTGAGTACAACGTATTGTACAGTTAAAGTGTTGTGTGCCAAAATTGACAATTTCGTTTTGTGTAGGATTACAAGAAATGGTTGAATAATTTTTGTTTTCCCTTTCTTCTCCTCTGTAGACAAGTATTGGGCATCAATTTTTGATTTCAATTAATCCCTACAAACCACTTTCAATATATTCGGAAAAAGTTCAACAGCTCTATAAAACTGTCTCTCCATTTGATCTTCCACCGCACGTGTAAGTTGATAACAGATTTGTCTACATAAACTCTGGAAGGATTCTTATTTTATAAATGTGTTTCATTTACAGTTACTCACTATGTCGCCTGATTCATCAACGAAATATGGTGAGTATCTTGTCCATACAACATTAATTTTGGGTTTAAATCTTGTACATATGTCGTCACTTTCGTATTTTTTATACATATAGGATGGACTGGAGACGGAACAAATTTTGATTACCCTGGGAGAAAGTGGAAGTGGAAAAACTCGAATTAATAAAATTGCTCTAGATTATTTTGTGAAGGACGGAGTAATTGGCAATAAATTAAAAGATTTGGATGTTCTATTGGGAGCCATGGGGTGTGCCAAAACAGCTCGGAATGACAGTGCATCCAGATTTGGAAAATTCCTAGACATTCAAGTTGATTTCAAGGGAGATCCTTTAGGCGGTGTTTTACATACGTGTCAGTCTTCATTTTACCTTTCAAATCCATTTTTTAAAATATTATTATTATTGAAGACATTTCAGTCACATTTTCTCTTTTTCCCTTTTCTCCCACAGATCTTTTGGAGAAGGTATTTGAAGGCTAATTTCATTTGTGCTAATTCAATGATATTAAAAAAGGATTTTGTATTAATTAGTGTCAATTTCTTTTCTGTGTTCATCAGTGGCGGATAACAAAATTAGCATCAAATTGTCAAAGGCCAACGCACGAGTCCGAGAAAAACTTTCATATTTTTTACTCACTATTAGCCGGTGCTGAACCTTCCTTAATCAGTAAGTTTTTTTTCCGTACTACCCTTACGGTAATAGTCTGTCAAAAAAATTGATTGGTCACTTGTTGCTCCAAATATGTTGACAATCATTGATTCCTTTTTGTAGAAACATTGAAATTACAACGTTCTGTCGATAATTACATCCTACTTAAAACTAACCAACGAAATACCACCATTGTGCAAGATTTCTCAACGGAACGGATAGAATTTCAAGAGTTTAAGGTACAAGTCGAAACACACGTCCATCATCTTGACAATAATCTGGTTGTCATTATTAATATAGTACAAGAAATTAATACTGTATTTTTTAATCATCCCTAGCGCTCTCTTTCTACCTTCATGAAGTCCGACTCAATAGTGACCCAATTTTTCAAGATAATTGGAGCCATATTAAAATTAGGAAATATTAATTTTATACCCATCTCCAGGATTGACGGAACTGAGGGTAAGTTTATAATTAAAAAAAGATTTCATAAACTACATCAAAGAATTGTAATTTAATACTGTAAACTATTTTTGAAATTAATTTTTCATGTTGGAACGAAGGTTGCGGTCTTGAATGCGATTACGGTAACAAAACATCACATTCCATCACAATCCTTTCAAACTGACAATTATATTTTATAATCGTTCCCAGAGGTCAAGTTTGAGACAGTCCATTAATTTTCCCCACACACAGTACAGACTTACTTTCGAGTGCTTTCACTTTTTTTTGAAGTCTCTCTCTCTCTTTGAAATGTTCACTGTAGAATTAATGGAGTCTGCCGAATTGCTGGGTGTACCATTTGAGACACTGAAACTCGCCTTGTGTACCCGGAATTCTGACTACAAAGTTGAATTATCCTGTCTAGAGGCTAACTATGAAAGGGGTGAGCCGAAAACATTTTTCCACCTCCCTTTTCTACAAATGAAATATTAAGAGATGAAACGTGCCTCATGCAGAATGTGAATTCTAATATTTGTGATTATTCTTTTGGTCTGTTTCAAGATGTCCTCATCCGAAATTTATACTCTCGCCTCTTCACATGGGTCGTCAGTGAATGTAATCATGGAATTAATGTGAGTGAAACGCCCTTTCTACCTTTCCCTTTCACACTTGGGTGAAAATATAGGGAGGACAAAGTATGGTCCTTCCATGTATTTTCTCAAAGTGCATGGAGAGATCCTGTCAGATGAAGGATGACATTAATTGTTTTGTCAGAAGATGAATAATCTTACATTGTCTGTCTTGATTCTTGTACAAAAAGGGATTACAGTTTTTAATAGAAAATACCTTTCTCTATATTTTTAACAGCCACCGACGACAAAACTAAGGCGGATTGGTTTCTTAGATTTCTACGGTTTTGAAATGCTAGAAGACAATAGTCTAGAACAGGTAAATAATTATTTTTCAACTGAAAGGTATTTAATTTGTTGACTAACTTTAATATGACTCTCTCCCTCTGTCTCTCTTTTTCCAGTTTCTCATAAATTATACGAATGAAAAACTACATTCTTTTCTTGTCGATATTGAACTGAGAACACTGCAAGAAGATTTCCTTAGAGAAGGCTTGGACTGGATCATCATCGACACCAAGGAGACTTATTTCTCCAATATTGAAAAGGTGAGGAGAGTCACTACACTACATACTTATATTGAAGTATTTACGAAGTATGGAAAGTTCTGCAACTAACTTTGTTGCCTATTGTGTCCGGATTCACAGAACAGTCACGGACTCATCTACACTCTAAATGGTTCAAATGAAGAAAACCTTCTTACAAATCTTATACGCTGTTGTGGGGATGAGAAACAATCGCACAATTGTTTTAGGTGACTTTCACTCATTTCTCTATTTCATTTTCACTCTCACTCGTGACTATTTTAATCTAGATGTAATATATATGTGTATTTTCTCTCTCCTTTATTGCAGGATAAGGCATTACGTTGGTAAGTACACATGACCAATTATTTGCTATGTTTTAGAATAAATTATTAGGTTGCACATGATCAAGACAACAGAACTCAAGTGCATACAAGAATGTTAGTGTATGGTAGTACACCAATACAAAAAGCAAACAAAAGTTTCTAATGAATGAATTCAATTATATTTGTTCGGAACATATTCTAGTCCTGAATAAGAAAAAAAAGAATTTTGCCAACCTTCTATTAATTAATTTGAAGGAGAGTTCTTGAACTTAATCCCCCTCGCATGTATATGTGGGAATGTGCAGCAGACATGTGATTTGGTTTACACTAGTTTCAACCAGTTATTGATTCTTGTGATCCGGAAAATTGTTTAGATGTTTGAGGGGTCTCAAAAAAACAAATACCGCCGTAAAACTGATTCTCTGTACAATGTGCTAATAACGTTTTTTTTCTGTTTCATGTGTTCCCTGGATGCCTGTCTACAGGAACAGTAAATTACAATTTAAAACACTTCATTCCGAAGAATACAGATCAAATCCGTCAAGAGTTAGCTTACGTGTTGAATTCCTCATGGAACAATCAGATACTGCCGCAATTATTTCCGGAAGGAAACCGGAAAACTGCCTCCCCGAGTAGACCAGGTACCTGTAATGTACAACAATGCATATTATCCCACGGTAAACTAGTATTGGATATTTTTGAAAAACACTTTCTCTTGTACGTGTCGTACATTTAAGGTCGTCATCAAAGAAGGCCCACAACTGCCGCTACTCAACTCCAAACCTCACTCAACTCACTCTTGAAAAATTTGACCCCCAACCGAGTCAAGTATTACGTTCACTGTATCAAACCGAATGAATTGAAACAACCGAATTTATTTGAAACAGGTTCGTACTATGTCCGTATAAAGATCTATAATATTAATTTAAATTTTTTAAGAATTCTCTCCACTTACCATTATTGTATAATTATTTTTCCAGCCCTAGTTAATCACCAGGTTAAGTATTTAAGGTTTCTCGACATGACAAAAATTAATCAGCTGGGCTACGTGTACAGCATGACCTACGGTAAATTTCTGGCTCGCTACAAATTACTCAGTCTTATTACGTGGCCCGTTTTTCGGGGTGACGTCACCGACGGTGCCGGCCTTCTTCTCAGTGATTTACAGTTCGGGATTTGTGACTATATTTTTGGACGGGGAAAAGTATTCTTGAAAAATCATCGTATTGTGAGTTGCATATGCTTTAAATTGTTTTTAAATTTCTTATCAATGTCCTAACCTCCTTGCTATCTCTTTTCTCTAATAGATGTGGGAATTGGAAGAATTTCGACGAGAGAGGATGGATGACCTTGCCCTGCTGGTTCAGAAGACATGGAGGGGGTGGAGACAAGTTATTCGTTGGAATAAAATGAAACAAAGTCAAGTCATCATTGCTCGTCAATGGCGATGTTGTCTGGTAAATTAAAAAGAGCCTTTCAGTTGCAATTGTAAATGATTCACTAAAGAAATATGTATAACCATTGTGTGTGCATTGTTTTTTTTGTAGGTGAGGAAACAACAAATCTTCCATTCAGAAAAAAAGCAAGCACGTTGGGCTGTCGCAATTATCCAGAATGCCTATATTCACTGGAAGGTTGGTTGCCTCTTCCCATTGTTATAATTGTAAATATTTAGAGCTAAATTTAATGTGGATTGAAATTATGTAGAGAAAAATGTTCCTCCTGCAACTGGCAAGTCAGCTTCCTCCTCTGTCCCCGATTTCCCGTGAATGGCCTGTCGTCCCGCATTACATTAGTGATAGCAGTTTATACCTCCGACGAATTTTTCATCGGTGGAGAGTAAGTTTCATCTTTTCTCATATTGATTTCAAAATCCAATTCCAAAATACTAAGTAACCTGTACTCTGTAAATCAGTGCCATGTGTTCCGATTTCGAATTGACGAGAATGAGAGAAACCGTATGGGAGAAAAAGTCACTGCCAGGTGTGCCATATTTTTTTATCTTTTTAAAAAAAGTGTAAATAGTATAAAAGTTTGAAGTGGACTAACTAAAAAATGTCTTTTTGATTGACAGTTTACTATTTAAGGACCGTAAAAGTTCATATTCTAGAAGGTAATTATTTCTACATATTTTAAAATAAAATACAAGATGATGAAGGTATCTTAAACTACTACTGTGCATTCCCTTTTCAGCATCTCTCACCCTTTCATCGGAGATTACGTTCGGCTTCGACAAAATAGTCAATGGAGACGAACAAATGGTAAAGTCTATTCAATTCCTATTATATTACACCGCCAATGCAACATTTCAGACAAACTAAAAGAACATCACACGTTTTTCTCTCTCTTACAGCCACAAATGATCAACTTGTTGTGTTTGCTGATCTCATCAATAAAGTTACCCGTAGTGGTGGCAAGGTACTTAAAAAACAGAAGAAAAAAAACTGGCCTCACACCTTCCAAAGTAAAAAGAATCAATGAATCAATGATGGAAGGGTAATATGAATATATTTTGGTTGACAGTTTGTGCCAATCGTCCTTGTAGTAACGACGAATCATGTACTCGTACTGGATCCGAGAACATTAGGTGTCAAGTACCGTTTAGCCGTTAAAGATATTTCTAAAATATCACTCTCACCTTACCCTGATGACATTGCTGTGAGTATTTCTTTGATCCCTTTATTTAAAATTTTTGATACTAGACATGTATAACAAAATATTATTAAAAAATTCCACAGGTGATTCATGTGCAACAACCCCAGGTAAATTCACTGTACAATTCATTTTCGAAATGAACATTGAATGTGGAGTGTAGTTAACTTTGACTATCTTGTGAACAGTTGGACACTGTACCCTCTGACGACGTGTCAATTTCCGTTCACTCCCAACAACAAATACCACCACCCCCTCCAGCTGCCACTTGTACGTCCACCCATTCTCACCATGGTCATGGTTGTAGCCTTTTCAGCGAAGATGGTGACCGACTGACGAAAGGAGGTCCTCAACCTTTCCATTCTACATATTTGATTCTATTTATCAAATAAATTAAAAAGGGAGTAAACTTAATAGAAGTGTGTGTTTGTATTTTCAGACCTCGTAGTGCACACTTGTCATGTCATCGAGATGGTCACCAAAGTCTATCTGGTGAGTTTGTCGTCACAATTTTATTTTCTCTGGCTGTTTCCTAACTCTTGAAGGGGATTATGAGAACTGTAGTAAATTCAGACGATCTGTCATTATTATTATTATATCCTGTCAGTTCTAATATGTTTTCCTTACGGTTACATGGATTTTCAGGTCGTCAAAAATGCAAATGGCCTTCCTCCTGCCATCGATGTTTGTGAAGAGTGAGTCCATTCTTTTTATACTCTTCTTATACTCCACTCCACCCTCGTCTCTAGTATGCATTTAGGTGTAGGTGTGTGACGTGCGTGTGTGAGAGGAGAAGCATGTAATTTCCCTGTTTTTCACCTCCTCCTTCTCCTCACCTTTCAAACACTCACTCTCACACCCACACCATCCTCTCTCATTTGAGAGAGTGTGGACTCATAAAAGAAAGTTTGTCAATTTACACAAGTTTTGATAGTCTCCATCCACGCACCATCACCCACACCTTAAACATGGGGAGGGGACCGTGTGTGTGTTTGAGACAGAAAGAGAGAGTGAGAGAGATGGGGAGAAAGGAAGAGGAGAAAGCAGAGCATCTTGACGACCCTGTAAAATTTGACGTTCTATTCTCATCCCTGTTAAATGACAGTCTTGAATTACTACTTGGGGTTTTTTAAACATTCACCATATTACCCATAATCACCCGCTCTTATCCTCTCCTCCTCCCCCCATTCCCCTGGTTATGTCCTCAATTTGATTTCAAATTTACATGATGTGTTGAAATGTGTCTACAACACTCCCTCCACCCTTTTTATATGGGGGCATTACAAAGTGTATACACTCCGAGGATGTTACACATGACGGGGATATTATATATTTTTGAAAGGAAAAGTCCATCCACATCCCCTTAAGGGACAACATGTAAATAAGTAAAATAATTGTATACACACATAGGAAAGCCAGTACAATTCTTTTATCACAGTTTTTTATAAGAAATAACTTTTTCCTTCTTGGCTCTCAGTCCTTTCCTTTATTTCTCCAGCAGAGTCTTGTCTCAAGACCAACTCTTTGTTATATAGTCACCAGTTCAAGTTTCCATGTGCCTACCTACTCACACACATACATAAGGAGGGAGAAAGATGCCAGAGAAAATGTGAAAGTTTTTAGAGAGAGAATATATGTATACTTTAGCGTATAGATGTAGGGAGAAGAAAGTGCTGTACACATAAAAGCTTTTTATTTTCAATCAACTTCACATCAAATTTGACTCCATGATCACATCATCTGTTTCATTCTTTTTTTTCTCCCTCCATCTCCCTCTCTTCTCTCTTGTGTAGTCAAACGCCCTCCCTGCATGACTACTTTCTTCGTATACTTTTTTTTGTGGCCTCCTCTGCCTGTCTCTCTCTCTCGTGCCAATATGCCAGCGTGTCAATCTCTCAACAAAATTTCCGTCGAGGTCGGGCCACAACAAGGGAGAATGATGTGTGGATGTGTGTCTTGTTGTTATTCCCATCTCCAGTGGATATAACTAATGTGTGTAGAAGATCCTTGCTCGTCACAATTTACAGCCTTCTCAACGCATTATTTGCACACTGAGAAGAATGGGCATTTTTCATATAAAAAATGTATCACTCTACATCCTAGATGTATGTTGTGTTGCGTTGAGGAGGAGCAGGAGGAGGGGATGGATGCAAGAGACAGGATAATATATACAAAAATAAACACATCCATGGAACTCGCGTTAAATTTCATGGTGCTAATAAATCTTTAATGCTCTCCTCCTTCTTGACTCTATCCCATTTTCTACAAAGAGTTGTAAAGCTACACTACACTATTCCACTGCCCTTTTCCAACTGAATGTTTGTTTCCCCTTAATATCTCCCTTTCTCCCTCCAGTCCCATTCCAAACTCATCTCCCCCTCTCTCTATCCATGCTTTGTGTAGCAAATTGTAAAATGAAAATCTAGACATAAGATGACACATCCTAAATTATTGTCATCCTCCTCCTCCCTTCCGTCCATCCGCCAAATCTTTTCTTCATTTTCCCTAAAATGTTTCCCCTACAAAAGTCCAACTTTGGATCTAATCGGTGAGGAAGGAGAGTACTAGTCTTTTCCACTTTTGCCCAAATAGCCTGACATTACATTCCAAAATGAGAAAATTGAAATTGAACAGATAATCCTCAAAACAACTTATTTACATGACACTGTCCACTTGAGAATGTACACTTTCAATTCCATACCATTTTCGCTTAGTATCAAAGTACAGTAAGAATTACAAGACTTGTACAAGAATATGTGGAATACAAAAGAAGTTTTGAAGAGGGGTAAATGCAAAACCACAAGGACAATCATTTTTTAGGATGTGGAGGACACTGGGAGTGGGGAAAGGAGAAAGTAGACTGATTTACGACCCACATCCAAGCCATGAGAAAAATAGTTGAATAAAATTATTCCTTAGAATGAGCCTTGACACTGTCTACTCATATGTGACTCAAAGATAAAAAGTACATGTGTAGGGATCCTATGTAGACACACACAGTCTAGTCCTCCGTGTGTGTGTCCGTTCGTTTCGTTGAACCCACAACCAGGGTTCCCAAAAACCCGGGTTTTTCCTAAAAAGTTGTGGGTTTTTGGGTTTTTCCTTTATTATAGTACCCCCGTGTGCGTGTTCCAGGAAAGACATTATTTTCAACATTCATAAAGC
>WJFB01002128.1:0-22079 GCA_009870185.1 Pygmarrhopalites habei
ACCCAAGAAACGGATTAACTAAGGTACAAAAAAGGATAATTTTTAACCTAATGTTTTTTAGGAAGCATTTTTTACATGCCATGATAATATTTTGACAATATATTGAACACATCTCGTGTTCGTGTGTGTGTATGTGTGTGGAGGAGGGATGTTATTATTATGTATACACTCAGAGAAGCTTGTCAACATAATATAGTTTTCTCTGTGTGATATCACATTATCGGATCTGCTGAAAGGGACTTTTCGCTCAACTTGAACCTTTGATGATGATGATTCTCCCAACCGGATTTTTTCCCTTCTCCCTTTCATACATCTGGAGTTTTTTGTTAACGGTATTATCCGTCTGTCTGTTTTTTGTCTATATATGGACCAGATCTTGTTGTTATTGGAGGTGAGAGGAGTACAAAAGGATGAGATGTGGAGAACTCAGTTTGTTGCATAACTTCCTCCACTATTTCTCATTTAGCACTTCCAGCCTTTTCTTGTAACCATGTTATAGTAAAGTGTGGCGATAATATGTGTATATACATACCGTGACTCTCATGTGTACACCCGGGTCTTTTGAGGTATGAATTTTCGAAGCATGTAACAAAAGAATGTCAAAGTGTCAGACTAAATCTTTGTTTAGATTCTTGCATGTCGAATAGAAAACATTTTTTCAAAATTGGGGTTTGTCTCGAGAGAGATTTATTACAAAATATACGGCATTAAAGTGAACAATACACAGACACAGTATAATGGCAGAATACAGAAATTTTGATAAATCTGGAAACGTGAGGGAAGTTGTAAGAACCGATAGAAGGAGAAGGAGAAAGAGAAGAAGAAAGCTGAGGCTGACGCTGAGTGTAATGTTAATACAAACTGCCTAATAACAGAGTTGGTTCATCTATAACGACTCACGATAAATTGTGCAAAAGAGCGTTCCTCCAGCAGCTCAAGAAGAAGATGAGGAGGAGGATGAGGATGTACAGAGAGTACAAAGCTGTTCCTGTTATTATGCTCCTCTTAACCCCTTCACATTGTACACTGCATGTGTTCCTCCTTTAGCTTCCGTGCCTCCCTTTACCAAGGACTGTTAGTTTGTTCGGAGGCCATTGTGTGTCGTCTAAAAACTTGAGGAAGCAGTAAACTTTTGGTTATGTGATCTCATTATTTTCCTTTTAAAAGGTTCCCCTAAAGTGCTTCAGACTAAGTGCGTAATATCCTGCAGGAGTAATCGGAAAAATAGACGCTTCAGCTCAAGCACAACCAACTCCCCTGTATCCTATTGTGTAGCACATCCTCCTTTCCCTGTTGTGTGTGTGTGTGTGAAAACTCCACTTGTACCCCTCCTCTAGCTCTCCCTCTGTACTTTTATAATCTGTGCTTAGGCTCCCCGAAAATTTTTTATAGGGGTACTTGTCCTGTAAATTATTTCCTCAATGCTCACCCTTCCTTAATACTGATTAATCTGTTGTCTTGCATTATTTTTTTAATAGAGAGAGAGAGCGGGGAAAAACAATTAATTTTTTTTGAAAAGGTTGACTTGGGATCTTAACAAAATTTGTGAAAGCACAAACGAGAGAGAGAGAACAAGCCTGACTTTATATTCCTTAAAGTTTAATGTTGATTAAAACTTAATTCACAATCTAATATCCTCAACATCATATCATGGAGAGGGGATGAGGTGCTCTCTTTTTTGAGCAATCAAAAGAAATTTTAGTAATTACAGAAAAATGGGATAGAAATTGGGGAGCACGTCATAGAATCCTGGAAGACTAGACTAGGAGTAGAGGAGAGCTGAAGCTGGAACTGATGAAGAGAGAAAAGGAATCGGATTTGAGGAAAAGTTTGAGAAGCCTTAGCCTCTCTTCTCATCTCTTCTCTGCATCCCTCTTCACCTCCTCCTGGCCTCTCCTTCAAGATTGTGAGATTCTGCACAGACACACACACACACACAATGAAGATAAAGGATGCACATAATGGAATTTGAAACGGAAACTTTGGGAAATGGGAAACTTTGGTTTCCCCCAAAATGTGCACTGTGACTATACACAAGACTGTAAGACACACACACACAGATGAAGATGTTCATACTACACTGAACTCCTTCCTGGATGTCATGCACAGTTTTGAAAACCCTTGTTCTTGGTCGGGTAAATCCCTCCTTTCTTCTCCCGCTAATTGTCGTCTATAGTCTGGAGTATCCAGGAAACAGGAGGATGGGGAGCACGAGTTTTTGGGCCACGGAGTTATCCACCAACATCGCTCTCCCCCTATTCTATCTCTCAACCACATGAGCCAGACTAGAGGATGAGGAGGGTGGGATGTAATATGGTTAATTATAAAAATTTTCATGGTTTTCTCCTCTCTCACCAGAACATGCACATTGTGTGTGAAAAAATTGTGTGTAGCAAAAAATGGATGGATCATCCATGTTCCATATGACGTGAGATTTAATTATGCACTTATTAATGGTAGCATCTATGTAGCCGGTATTAGAGGAGCCATTATTATTTCACACAAACACATACACAGGAAAAGCACACAGTAGGCACACAACACTAATACATAGGGGCTCAGGAGATGGAGAGGAAGAATGTGCTTAATAATGGGAGTGTGGGGTGTAGTAGGAGAATGTATGGCTGTTATTTCCTCTAATATATTACATCTACGAAGATGGAGAAAAGGAGAAGAGAAGAAGAAGCAAGGGAACTGAAACTGCATGAAAATTTCTAAATAATAACTTGCAAGTATTATTGTGAGTCTTGTGGTAACAAACACACGTACATCTCTCTCTCTCTCGAATTTACTCCACCCTATCCTCCAGGACTTTTGTACGAGCAAATTGGAAACTTGAAAACTCTTCTTCTCTTGTTTCTCCCCCCTTCTCTCTCCCTTCGCCTCTCTTACCTGTCTACACACACAATACATTGTCAGAATGGTATCAATGATCGTTGGAGCTGGAGCTCCAAGCAAAAACAAAGTATGCAGTATTTGTGAGGAGTGTCGTTGTTAAACTTGTGTAGAACTCCATGGCTGTTTCATTTTTTTGCCAACTCCTGAAACAGAGTCCTAACAGTAGGGCTCCACACACTTTGCTACGCTACTGCTAGCGATACAAGTTTTCATAACTACACACACTCTCATTCTCTCGTACAGTACATATATAAAAATTGTAAAGCACTTAGCCTGGAACGTAGATTGGTCTGAACAATGTGGAGTCCACCACACGTAATAACCTACACTGTTATATCACACACACAAAGAGAGAGAGACGAAAGTCAGAAAATTCATCTTTTGCGTTTCGTTTTTTGGGACGTTGTGTTGTGCACCAAAGGCAAGGCAAAAATACAGGAGGAGAGTAAGAGAGAGAGAGAGTAAGAGTGAGAGTTTGTGGTGGTGACTGAGATGCACCCGCCCAAAAAAAGCTAGTCGATTGCATGAATGTCATTATCATTCTGATCACGTTTGGCTTCCCGTAAAAGTTGAACTTATTTATACGACCTCACCACCACCACCACCAGCAAAGCTCTCATATGTGAGCCTCTCGCTTCTCGCTACCATGGACAGCCGAAACGGAACCCAATATGTAGAGGAATTCCAAACCACCCATCCATCCATTATACAGTACAGAGAGGGAGAGGGAGAGCGAGGAAATAGTGAACTGGCAAGTCAAACTAATGCACTCTTCCTTTCACTGTAATCCACGTGGATATACCACACACATGTATATTGTATGGCTGCGGCTGTGTGTGTGTGTGTACGCTCCTCTGTTACTCACAATCAGTCAGTCGTTCAAGCACAACTTACCTGTGCTGAAATTACTATTTGCAATGCCAGCTTCGGAATCCTCAATACTCTCACATTTTAAAGGCCAATTCTGTTGATCTTCAAATTCCACTCAATTCTCTCTACCATCAAGAATTCTTGGTAGTGCAATCCTCCTTGCGCTTTCCGTGTGTGTTTCCTTTCTCTCTGTATTTGTGTCTTGCATCAAAAATCATGAAGGGAGAGAAGAGACAATGTATTTTAAGGAAGAGTGGAAGAGTCTTTCTATTATAATCCCTCATACTTGTACATATGGCCAGGACGTCGTATGTACAATAACCTTTTGATCACAACAAAAAAACAGACACAGCACAAGATACTGGGCCAAGCCAATAAAGAGCTACAAGTTTACTCAGACTGCTCAGAATCAGCAATTTTTCCACACACACTGCAGAACATCAATTGTGTTCAGCTAAAGCCATTCCCTGGATTTTTAGGGCATATTGATGGGAAGATGGAATAAAGTTTACTGTCTAGTAGTGTAGTCTTGGGTTGTGGAGATGAGAGATCATTTACTTTAAGAACAAAAGACGCAGAAGAGATAGAATGAAAAATTCAAAGAATTTTTTTCTGGCTAATATTTCCGATGTCTTTAACTACTATAATCATTTTGGATTTTACTCATGGTTAACTTTTTCAAAAAACTTACAGCGTACAATGGTTCTTAATATTTTAGCTGGAAAGTTTAAAACGTTTCATGCACACAACCAACTGAAGGTGATGCGTTGAGCGTAAAGTTTGAATTTAGTCAATCACTCTCTTTCTCTGTGTGTGTGTGTGTGCTGCTTTCAAGTCTAAGCTTTGAAAACAAAAGAGGGAAGGAAGGAGGGAGAATACAGGGAGTGAAGATCAAGTTCAGAGCCATGTGTGTGCGTGTGTGTGTGTGTGTGTGGATGTGGGATATGAAACGTGAGAGTCAAGTCAATTGCATTTTGGTGAGACTGTGACTGACGGCTCGTCTGCATCAATGATGAGGTGAGGTGGAGAGGAGAGGAGAATGTTGATGCATAAATATAAAAAAAAAGATGCATCTCATCTCTCTCTCTCTCTCTCTCTCCCTTTCTCTCTTTTATCCCACTCGATGAATGAATTCAGCTCATTTGAATATCCACTATGATTTAATAGCACAACACACACTACAACCACACGTTGTACAGATAGACTATGATATGATCATCATGGACTCTCAAAATCACTTGTTACTCCTACAAATCTCTGGACACCCTTTGTAAAAAGAGGGGAGGGGTTGTCCATCACAAACACACGTACACATTGACTGTAGGTCATTTTCTTTTCCTATTCAATTGCATTGCCATCTACAAGTGTTTAAACTTGTGATTAATACTTCGTTCCACATTATAGCCGAGTATTATTACCGTAAATAGAATTCTCTCTCTCTCTCTTCACAACACGCAAGACATTATTATGTAAGTTCCACATCAGACGCACACACAGAGAGAGGGAGAGAGAGAATGCGGCAATAAATAATGATTTGGGAAAAGGAAATATATTCCATTAAAGTGAAGATTTGAAAATTTCCCTCGATCATAGAATTCTACAGTGTGTGAAGGGTAGTAGGGTGTGAAGGAAAATGGGATACATTTTCAATACACAATGTACAATAGTGTGTGTGTGGTTTATTTGCTGTTGTCACGAAACTCTGATTCACAATACGATGAAGTTTTCCAGCCACTTTTTTCGAAAAAATAGGAGAAAGAAAAATAACTCTCTCAAAAACTTGTAACTTACGCTGTACGCCATCAAAACTCAGGGAGAGAGAGAGAACCTCTTGAAACTACATGTTCTCCGCTGATTCTTACCATCTCTCTCTCTCTTCCTCAGTTCTGCCTGTGTCTCTGAATGTGTGTGTGACTTGGAGCCAAAGTTTTTTCTTTTTTTCTTCTTTTCGTCATTGGCAGTCAGCATATCATAAGCACTTAGACTCTCCAAACCATCGTACATATGGGTTGACGACTGTTGTTTGAAATGACTGTGTGTGTGTGTGTAGCACAGTGCGACGACGATACAGCTTGAAAAAAGTCACCTTATTTCCTCACACACGCACACACATACACACACATTCTTATATTATATTTTAGTGGAGGTGTTGGAAAACCACAAGTGTAATATGATTGTATGTATGCAGGGAGTTGAGGGGAGGGGGGAGACGAAGAAGGGAGACGAGTGGAGAGCCATAATTCTGTCTCAGTTTATACGTGTTTCTAGAAATGAATTTAATATTTATGTGAATCTCCTCTTGAGCAGCTCCACACTACAGTCAAGTGGAGTTGTGGAGGCGGAGGGGTGAAGACAGATCGGAGGAAATTGAGGCGACATCAAAACTCCAACTCCTTCGTTTTTTTTCCTCTATCATTCTCTCCTCTCTTCATAACGCCATTTTCCATGTACAAAATTCACACGAGCCCCCGTACGAAAACTCCGTTCCGAATTTTTCAGGGAAGTGGAAAATTGTCTTTTTTTCATATGTTGCATCTCTTTCCAAATTCTGCACATGATTCGCAGTACTAAAAAAATCATTTTTCTGTCTCTGGAAAAATGTGGAAGAGGATGACAAATTTTTGCAAATTTTCACATACAAGTACAATTACAGACAAGAAGCAAAGAAAATGAACAGAGAGAGAGAAAGAGAGTTCAAAAATTAGACCATTTCTAGAAAGCACTCATTTTTCGTTTTTGAAAGCGTAATTTTAGTCCAGCAGAAAATTTAATTTTGAGAGTCACTTTGGTATCTCTCTTCATGAAATGGACAGAGAGAGTACAAGATGGGAGATGCATTGTGTTTCAACTGCGAGGAGTCCATAAAAATCTATTTTAAAAATGTTCGCAAGGAGGAAAAAGGGACTCTCTTAAATGAATTATATAAAGTGCACAGGACAAAGTCAATTTAGGATGACCTTGACCCAACTCCATGAAAATGGAAGAAGGAAAAGAATATTTTTAAAAAACACACACACACACATTAGCTGGAGTTTTTTGCTCTAGCCTCCGTACTACATTTAGATTGGACACATTTGTAGAGATTGGCTTCCTCATTTTCCTCCTCCACATTTGTTAGAGAGAAAAAGAATTGAGTTTCATTGAAAAGTTTGGTTCAATAAAAAAAATTGACCTCTTTTCACAATATTCCTCATCCTTGTGGATTTTGGTGTGGCGCGTCGGCATCGATCTTTTAGATTGTGTGTTGTGTAGTGAAAGAGGTTTGTTAATTGAAACTAAATTATTTGTAGCCACATCCACACACAAACATCCTATTCTGCTGGAGACAAGCTTTTCCATTTCCCGAGTTACAGTCAGGAAGACGGATTTTATAAAAAGCGTCTGCCTCCACGTGTACGCTATTTTTGATCTAAATTGTACTGCTACACAACACATGCTCTTCTTTACATTCAATTTGAATTTGTATTGTGAATGAAAGAGAACAGAGGAAGAGGAAAAGCACGGATTTAAATGGGTATAAAGTTTTAGAAACCACGAGGCCAATTAGGAGAATGTGGAACAGACAAAGAGAGAGAAATAAAAAGGAAAAGAGTACAAATTTATTTAAAATATACACTAAAAATCAATTCCACACGTCCGAAACTAATTTTGGCACTTGAAAGCTTTCCCTCCTCTCTCTCTCTCCCCACAGACACACACACAGACACACGCACACTTGTTGTGTCTTGGGGGACGTGACAAGTGGGACTGGAGGCTATGGAGACCAAATTGAAAGGCTCGAGTCAATGATCAATCTCATTCATTTACACACTGGAGCAGAGACACACACAGAGAGAGAGGAAGAGGGGAGGAGAAGTATGCATACAAATTTTGAGATCACACAAAGTCCAATCACAATATATATCTGTACTTGTTTGCATGAGGGATGCATCATATTGACATACTCTCTTCTCTCTACTTTGGGAAATATTTCAATTATGAGAGAATGTTGGCAGAGTAAATCAAATTAGTTTTTGCCAACTGTTGCAATCGACTTGGGAAGGGGAAGGCTTCCTCTATTGTATTACATAAAACACTCACTCGCTACAGCCATGTTCCCTGCTTACTCTTACTCTTGTACATGAAAAATGATTGAGTTGGCTAAATAGTTTGTACTTTTGAGACTCCAGCAAAATTTTAACTTTCAGAAATTTAATTATGACATGGACTTCACCACTCGCCAATCTCCTTCCTTCTATGTACACTGTACTGTGTATTATCCTCCACTTCTGTCGGCCACAAAATACAAATGAGATGTGGAGTCTTCGTCTGATTCTGCAAATAATCAATAAATCTGTCTGTCTGTGTATTTTTGCAGCAAAGAAAAAGGCAGGGTGAAAAAAGCTTGAATTATTTTTTCACAAACTTGATATTTAGAAAAACGTGTGCGTAGAGAAAAAACAAATTTTTTAAAAATGAGTAGGGTCTGGACAAATTTCAATTTCGTCTTCCTGTCCGTTGAACGTTTTCAAACTGAATTTCGTTTATCATGATGGAGGCCAGACATGACGTTAAAAAAATTAAACTTTTTTACGACTACATCCCTCCACTCTTGCCACTCTTCGTCCACAACAAACACTTTCTCCGTGTTGGGGGGGGGAGTGAATGTTTTCTCACCGTCATAAATGTGCAGAAAATTTGGGTGACACAGACCCGTAAAAGATTTTGCAAAGTGTGTGTATGTGAGTGTGAAGAGTAATGTTGATCCAGGCATGGAGCGTACAGGAATAAAAATATGTATTTGCACTGGAGAATGGTGGAGACAAGGATATAATAGGGTGTGTGTGTGTGTGAAGAGAGGATTTTTGCTTTTGGCTATCCGAGGCTACATTAAACGGCTGAGTAAGTACAGGGTCTATTGGTTGGCAGGCATTGTTTGGGGTGGAAACGACATGGACATAAAGGAAGCTGTGAAATATGCAAAGATAGCTTCCATCCTTGTACAACATATAGGAGAGGGAGAGGAAGTTGTTGCACCAAAAATCCAAACTATCCAAGTATATGTGTGGCTATGATGTATATTAAACATGTACACACACACATTCTCTCTCACACAGCCTCAGTTCAGCGTGTGTGTGGTGCTGGAGTTTGTTGCAGAAAGCTCAGAGATGATAATCAAATTGACTTCCTTTTGACTCTCTCCGGCGTTGAGGCGTGTGTATATTTATAAGCATAGAAAACAATCTGTGCAAAGCCATCTTTTTACACAATGCACTCTCTAGCACGCGGCACATCCACAGACTATTGTGTATACATTCCCACACACACACACCCTCTCAGGCACACACTTTTTCTCATTCCCCTTGAAAATTTACTCAGGCTAAAAATTTAGCGATCCTTCTATGGCTGTACATGTGCAGAGTTCAATTTAAAAATTTAGGAAAAGGAAATTTACTCTCTCGCTCTCACACACACACACACACACTCACCCTGCAAAACTAAACAGAATCAATGAGCCGACTTTGCCTGAGAACTTATGCACACCCCACACACTCACACACACGCATATATATATATCCTTCGGCATTGCAATTGTAATGCATCAACTTAATCCACTTTTCTTTGAGCTGTGAATACTGTATTGTGTAACAATTGGGAAAGAGGGAAGGGGAGGAGAAATTTGCAAATAAATTTGCAAATGCAAGAAAAAATAAGGTTATTTCTTAACATTTTCTTCTGCTTGGAATGGTTCAAGCGAGAGAAAGCCAGAGAGAGAGAGAGAGAGAGAGAAAATTAAATGATTCTTTTGTATTTTTTGATTTTCTGTATGCGTATGCTTCACACGATTTTATATTTCCATTGATATCTAGCCTTGTGATTGTGAGTGGAGAAGGGAAGAGTGGGTACTTTCATTTTTGTCATCATTTTTTGAAGACTCACTTGAATTTTGTAATTTTTATATAAAATTTTCTCTGAGTATCCTCTTCTCTTTCTCCCATCCCATCTGCCCATCTTTTTTCTTGCATAGTTGTTCCAACCTTCTAGCTTTGTCTCAACTTTGTAAGAGCTCAAGTGTGCCTTATATATATATTTGTAGAGAAAAGAAAGTAGAGAGAAACTATTCAAATTCGTTTTCTCTTTCTCTCTCTCTCTCTAAGAGGGAGAGAGTGCATGGAATATAATATAATGGAAATTTTGTATAAAGGGAAAGGAGGACTCAATGTCATTCCATAACGTAATATAATATGTCTATTTACATTTTCACTTTCTCCTCTCCCCTACTCTCTCTCTCCCACTCAGCTTTCTCCACAACCTTCGTCCTTTTGTGAACAATTGTGATGGTTGAGAGAGAGAGAAGAACTTGACTCGTCAGGGCAAAAGTCACTCACCCACCTTTCGCTCCCTTCCATTGTATCGGGTAGGATGAACAAGGGAGTCTTTCCTGACTCCCGACTTTTCCATACACTCCCCTTCTCTTCCAGTCTGTCTGGAGAAGTTATATAAAGATATGAAGGATTGGGGAACAAAAGGGTGACGCGACTGACTGTGTCCTCTCACATCTTTTTCTCCGCCCTCCTCGCTGCAAGAAGGTAGAAATAAAGGTAAAAGAGAGGGAGGACTGTAATGAGGGAAGCAGGCTCCGTTTACAGGCTTCCTAGAGTCCCACTTTAGAAAAAGAGAGAGACGTTCTATAAAAAAGTTTTCAAACAGAACACTTTCAAAGTCTACACAAAAAAAGTGTTGAAAAGGCTTCCATATTGCAATAGGATAATTTGATGCCAAATTCATGTTTAGCAGTGAAAGGAGAGGGTCGTGTTCAAAATTGGAGAGATGCTTACCTTCGGGAGTCACAAAAGTATCCAAAATTACATTTTGATATGAATGATTATGGAAGGGAGGGACTATGGCTTGACAGCACGGTACATATTGTGTGAGGACAAAATTAACAGATGCTAAAAAAAGAATAACAAGGAAAATAAAATGAGATATTCAACCAATATTGATGTTACACATGCACGTAATATCCACAAGTCCTTTTGTACACAGTGTGTGCATTTTGGTAATGGGTTTCCCGTTCAAAAGCTACATACAGACAAAATACGGATACAAGTGGTAAACAAGTAATGCCACAGCATGACAACCTGACAAGCATATCCTCCGCTTCCTCCATTTCATCTTTCTCTCTCTCCAACTTTCCGGGGTAGTCATGGAAATTTTGATATTCGATTTGTCCTTCTAGAGATTTTTCAAATGAAACTTCTCCACTTCATCTCAAGTTAGACACATGCAGCTACAAGGAGAAAACATGAACTTTATTCAAATTAAAAGTTGCGTTTTCCAAATATTCTGATTAGACCACAATATTTTGATTTCGAAGGAAGAAAGTTGTATCATAACTCTCTACTTTCTCCACTCTTGTGTGTTTGTACGTTTTTTTTTGGTCAAAAGTTCCCTACGAGGATTACTTTCCTCAACCTGTCGACTCCACTAATGACTTTTCAATTACAGTTTTCAACTGAAATTTTGATTGACTTCAAACATCCACACACAAGTAGTAACTTGTTATGGTTTGTCATGGAGAGTCAACTCGTGTTTTTGACACTCGTTCAGCCAGAGAGAGAGTGCAACAATTTTAATTTTTATTTCCTCTCGTTCAAAATATGAATGTACATAATGCAATGCAATGTTACATAACATGTAAATGTACAGCTACTATTGAGACGGACTGTGTGGTTTGGGGGGACCGTAAAAACTCTGTACTCTGTAGTGCTAACATTTTTTAGATTGTATCTTTTTCTCCGTCGGCATCCTGTTCCAGGATGTTGCGACTGCATTTCCGAGTAGTCGAATAAACAGCTCTGCACTTTGTGTGTGGAAGCCGGCTTTTTGCTCTCTTGGACTGAGGGTAGTCAGGGAAAAAATTAACCAGTGACATTTCCCCCCGTACAAACACACTCTCCAATATATGTATCTACACAGAAATGTAAAATCCGGCTCTTGTCCGTTCTAAAAATTGGTCAAATTGGCAAACGGGATTTTTACGACTCAACTTGCATCTTTTCCGAAATGTACACACACACAACATTCGAAAAGTGTAGAAGATGGGCGGCCAAAAACGGGACAATGTTCGTAGACCGTGTGTGTTTTGTGTGTAGTCTGTGGACATAAATATGCATTAGCAATATCATCAGCTGTTACGTCATTTATAATTTACCGTCTCCTGCATTGACTTTCCTGTTATTTCCCTCTTCCCTCTCTCTCTCTCTCTGTGTGTTTATTTCCCTTTAAACTAGTTTCTCGGAATGAAATCCCTTTCCTTGGGATTTCAAGTGCTCCTCCATTGGATTGTGAGGAAAGGAAAGGCCAACTGTAGAGATGCATGGATTTTTACAGTGTATTTCTGTTCTTGCTGTGTGTGTTCCTTTCCCTCCTCTCTTGTATGTACAACGCATCGCTATACCTATGATTGGTTTTTTCCTCTAGCTTTGATCAACACTCACTGTCAACTCCATCTTCTCAATCACTAATGCCCTATGGCATCTTTCAGGAGGGTGGTATGTCAACATAAACAGTTTTTCGTTCGTCGTGATGTTCCTCGTGCCACGAAAAAAAAGATAGAGACATACACACACATACAGAGTAAAGCCCTCTGGATTCTAGAGACTAGAATTCGGGTCGAGAATTTGTGTGTGTGTGTTGGAAATCTGTTTTTCACCATCATATTACTCCTCCACACACACACACGAGTTCCTATTATGTAATGCACGCGGGAGTATTATATAATGCGGTTGAGGGTTTTTTTAAAAGAGAGGGAAAAAACGGAGAGATGTGTGTGATATATCAAGGGAGGAGCGCAAGTGCAAGGAAAACATAAATATAGAGAAAGCGAACCCACACAAACACACACGAGTAAAGCAGAGGCACACACACAGACACACACGATGTAAGGCCTCTGTATAAATTTCTTGCAATTTCCTCTAACATTTACAAATCGGGAAATGTCAGCCAAGCCCTGGAAAATTGTTACAATTTGTACACGATTTTCTGATAAAACGACATCTCTACCCCCCTCTATCTCTACACAGAATGAGACAGAGAGAGTGTGTGTGTGTGGTCTATAGCTTTGTGGTAATACATTGACAACTGTGACACACACTCTGGCCTCCCTGTTCACCATTGTGTGGAGTGCATGTCTTTCACATTATTATTGGCTTGTACTCTGTACTCCAGTAGTGAGTCAGTGTGTGTGTGTGTCTGTTGTCCATTGACATTGAAGAATGGTATTAGCGTTACAAAGAATAGAACAATCTCCCTTCTATCCCTCTCTCATCGTGTGTGTGTATGTGTGTGTCTTTCCATTTCCCTCTTTTCTTTCCGAGAAAATAGCGAGGATAATAAAGCAACCTCAACTTTAACTAGACTACTGTTAGCTGTGTGAGATGGACTAGGATGAGGAAGACAGACTCATCTATCTTTCTACATAACACACACACACAAGCAATACCTGTGTGCATATTTATGCTAATAGTCAACTCAATAATATCCATAGTGTAGTTTGTAGTTTGCATGTCATTTACCAACCATTACTTAGTATGCTCTCCCCTCTCTACCATTATTATGTATTTTTATTAGGGACGGAAACATTTTTTTATACTCGTCCTCCTCCTCTCTCCACTGGGTAACTACACCATTACACAACATTATGTAATACACACAGTCCGTTCATTTAACCAAGAACAGTAGACAGTAGACACACACACGTACGTACACAGTGAGACATTTCTCCTTCTCCCTCGACAATTGTAAACGGTATTGTTATGACCCTAGTAAATCACACACACACACACACGCTGTATACATCCTGAGGATGACAATGTATTAGAAATTCTTAATTTTTCCCCCTCTCTTGAATGACCTAGAATACTGTAAAACTCTACACCATTACATACTACGCACATATATATGTCTACATAGATGAGACGCTAACTTTTGACACTTCACGATTTGCACGTCTTAATGTATGCAAGTGTGAACTTTGTGTGTCATTCTTGGTTGAATTGCATCTTTTACCACTGCCATGCCAATTCAACCGCCCCACTCATGACATCACATGAGAGTGTTGAGGAGGGAGAGATATTTTTTCATTTATTATCCCAGCCCCCCGTGATATGACAATAGAGTCGAAGAGACAGAGTGAGTATCCATTATCATATTCATGGCGACTGTAAGTAGACCTCAGTTATGTATAAACTTCTCAGAAAGAAAAACGGGAAGAGAGGAGGAGGAGGAGGGGATATCGTGAATTTAACATTAGTACTTGAACTTAAATCTCCTTCTTCTCTTCACGTTCAAGTTAGTGAAATAGGTAAAGATGAGAAGAGAGGGTAGGAGTGGGTGTTGGGTGATGTGGAACTGGCTGCTGTTCTGTTTAGGATGTACTTACAGAGTGCATTGTATTTAGAAGAGAGAGTTGAGACTGATATATAAAATAATGCATTTAATCTAATGGCCATAAATACCCAGGTTAAATACAAGTGTGTCTTACATGCGACGAGCTATGTGTTTCAGGAGAGAGAGAAAAAGAGGAGTAGCCAAGAGGCTAGAGGAGGCTCCCAGGCACAAAGCTCAGTACAATTTCTCTCTCTCTTTTTCTCTGTACGTTGACTGTGTGTGTGTGTTGGCTGACTGTGAGAACAAAAAAATGGGGAAACGAAAAAGCAATGCACTCGTAAAAGACTCTTTCTCTCTCTTGCGCCTGGTTCTCTTCTTTTTTTTATTGTACAAGAGACGTTTTAGCTTACCATATAAAACATTTTCACAGCCCCAACCTCCATCAACTCTCTCTCTCTCCACACACACACACACTTTTGCTTTAGCCTGGCATTTCCCAAATGAGAGAGATGGAGGAATATCCATGGGTTAATGCATCCTTTGATTACTACAGGCTATAATCGGGTGGAAAAAAAGCACTCAATTCAGAGCCGTGTGAAACTAGGATGATTAGACCTAGTCTCTCTCTCTTTCTCTTTTCCTGCTCTCTGCTCTTGTCCACCAAATTGAGTTTTGGAGTGTAGTAAAACTGAGGAAAGTTCTCTAAACCAACCTCGTCCGTCCCGCCCCAGTTCCCCTTTTCCTAGTCTATTATTTTCATGCCTTTCTCGGACTCATCGCACAAAACGGTGAACAACTCCTGAAATAATAAATGTGGAACCTACCAGTCCACTGCTCTAGTAAGACAGAGAGAGAGGAATGCAGACACGTAGTCACATAGTAGAGAGGGTGTGCGGAGATGTTAGGGAAATGTTCAACTTGTTGTGGGAGCTAGGGAAAGAGAGAGAGAGAGAGAGCGAGGAGGGGAGGAGAGGCGTGTGTGTCATGCACCCAGATCCATGAATGGTTATGCATGTGTGTCGAAGGGAAGAAACGGTGGACGTGAACATTAGCGAGCCATAATATATTATAACAGTTTTCCCTACCCTCCTTGTGTGTGTGTGTTATTGTGTGAGGGAGGGATGTGAGAGTAAAGTTAATTCGACGAACGAAACCCAGCACGATCCAGTCGAAAACATGACTTGCCCGTGTCTTGTGTTTTTCTCTGCTAGAATTTACATGGGTTTTTTGAAAATGGAGAATATCTTTACTTTTTGTTACCAACACGACGACAATACAGTTTACATCTGAGGGAAATACACAACATGGATTTCAAGACTGAGTACAATATCTGTCAATTCTTTAGTTACTGGGTTTGTGGGGACTGGGGAGATGGTGTAAATGAGAAAATTGCACGTTTTTCTTCCACCCCAACTTACTCAAAACTTGCTCAGCTTGTCCTGTACAAATCCTACTTGTAAGAAAATTGAAATCTAGGACACGAGTGTGAGGTCTATGGAGCAAATGGCGATACAAAAGAGACGAAATTTTCTGGTAGAAAAGGAGAGTAAAAATATGTAAAAGCCAGGATGGAATACAATAGAAAATGAGGCTCGAATTGTAATTCCGGATCACGAATATGGCTCCACACACACAGTACAGCTGTAGTGTTGTCTTTACACTCTCTGGAATTCTATTTCGTTTTGTCCAATTCTTCCAGCAGAGGAAAAAGTGGAGAGATAGAAGGAGTGGGTATACGTGTGTGTACGTTCAAAGCTTAAATATGTAGGGTGTATTGTACCATTCCTTCATTTCTGAAATCCTCCCTACTTCCCTTGCTCGACTCTCCTCTATCCTCTGTTTCGGAGAGAAGTACCCGGGAGAAGAAGACACATGTTTCTCCGAGATGAATGAAATGAATAGGATGCTCAAAGTTAGTTGCACCTCTGTGTGTGTGTGTTGTGACGACGGTGTGTTTATGCATAGGTCGGTAGTCGGTGTAAACGAAATAAATTTTTACGAATCTTCTCTCCCTGTCCTCTCTTAAGGGACGTATAAATTTATACGTATCTTTGTTCTTTCCCTCTGTTTGTATTTGTGTGTGTATTTACTGTTTGTGTAGGTGTGGGTACATTTTGGGTGTGTGTATATGAGGGTGTTTTTCGGGACATACCCGTGGATGATTTTTCGGCAAATATTATACAAACAATATGATTTCAATTATAAAACACGGGACACGGGGAAAGGAGAGAGTGGCAGGGTGAAAGTCATAAAATGATATTGCATATACATGCTGCATTAACACTGTACGGGTACTACCTCCATACACACACATAGGAACACACATAACCACACACGAATGAAAATCCATGCATAGGGAATGAGCTGACGTTCATCTTCCTTCTCATACAACACAGTAGTATGTATGTGTGTGTGAGAATGACAAGTCATGAGAGTACACGGAGAAAGTCTCCAGTTCCCATATAACTGGGAAATGTCAAAGAGACTGGAAACGTTTGAAGGTACATGGAGAAAAAGAGGAGAAAGTAGAGGTAGAAAGAGAGCGGACAAAAAGCCTGAAAAGTTAGACACTCTGGACAGTCATGTTCTCCCCACATGATGAGATGAGACCTTTTAGTTTCAAAGGTTTGTGTAATCAGCGCTGCAGCCTATTTCTTATTATTATGTGTGTCCCTTTCTCCTGTGTTCCTTTCTCCGTCTTCTCCGCCCAAACAATAAGGAGAGGTGAAGTGAGAAAACGTGTGTGTGTACCGTGTGTCTTCGCCTTCATATATAATGTGTGTTTGGAATAGTACCCATGTCTCCAATTTCAAAAGCGGAGTTTTGTGGACTTATGCCTGTAGTAGAAAATTATGGGTCGTTTTGTCCCTCAATCCACCTTCCATCCTTTTGCAAAGGCTGTACATACATGGTATATTGTACACGTCGTTATACCTCCTATTTGTAAAACTTTCTCTCTCTCTCCCTCTCCATCCCATCCCATGTTTTCCCAACATTTTGTATTCTTTGTACATGGAATTTCCTTCCAGGATTCATTCTTTTGCAACGGCTGTCCATAAAAGCCACACTCTTTTCCCTCTCTAGCTCACGAGGATGGGAAATGGGAAATGTTTTGAAACAAAAAAAAGACACACGAGTAGTGCAAAGTATGAGTATGTGTTTTGTGTGACCATTTTGGATTATGCACAAAATGATCATACTGCACTACACAAATTGCCTCCTTGTAAATACACCCATCCACCAGGTAAATGGTTAATGGAAAAAAGGGAGAGAGGAAGGGAGAGGAAGATAAGATGAAAATTAGCCTCCAGCCCTCGCCCCCTTATCTTCCTTTGAGCTGTCGGCTGTCTCCTGTATGTTTTTTTTACACTATCGAGTGTACAATGAGAGAACTGCTGGACTGGAAAGTTGCAATGGAGCAAAAATGACAAATCGGCCATACTCCACACTGTCAGCAACAACTGGATCTTGTTAGAAAAAATCCACACACACACACACACACTACACAGCACACACACACACATTTGTGTGTGTGTGGATGTGGTAGTGTGTAATGTAATGACAAAACAAAGTTTCTGGCTTACAATTTTCGAATGTGTTGAACCATCATCATCAGTCTGGCTCTCCCCTCCTTTCTCCCTCCCTTCCTCCCTCCTGTTGCAGCTGTTTAATGTTTGCCGGCCTCTAAGACTGACAAGATGATGTATAAATGTGGTAGGTAGAAATACAAGGCAAGACACACTCACGTGGTGATCGTCGAGGATTTGGATTAGAAGAATGATCACCGTTCTTGTGTCTTGTGTGTGGGGAGATAGGAGAGAAAGGAGACAGAATGGCGGATGAGGACACACGGTGTGTGCCCACCACTACAGACTACTCTATGATAATAATATTGGGAGAAAGATAACTTGTCTTCCTACATGGTGTTGATACATGTGGACGACATATAAATAATATTAATTTTCTTTGATACGCCTTTCTCCCTACTCTTCTACGTCCGCGTCTCCTCCACACACACACACTGAAAAGTGGAAAGAATGCTGGAGAGAAGGAGAGAAAGGGAAATATAAAATGACAGAATTGAACACAAGTGAAATTAATGGGTGGTGTCTATAGTGTAGTAAAATGGAATAAATATAAAGTGTTTTCTTTTGGGCGGCACTTTTCTTTAATTCCGTGAAATCCACACACACACACACAGAAGCTAGGTCCATTGATAAATGAGGCGACCATGGGGATTGTTTTCCATGTCGGAGATAGTGTGTGTGCTGGTTCGTATATTTCACAACAAGATTGTGGTTAAGCGGATTAGTTGAAATTGGGCAACGAGTTGAGAATCAACATTACCAAGGAAAAGTCGACTTTACACACACACACGTACACACGTAGGCTAAGTCAAGTAAACCTAAGACCGTAGACATACACTCAGATTTAGTTTTATACAGTAGCCCGCTCCCTTTGAAATATGGGTTGACTGGGAGGTTAAGGGGAGGGAGCAGTGGAGCCAAAAAATATTTCTCGGATATTACCTTTCCCTCATGTAAGTCAGGGATGGCTGGAAGAGGAGAGTAAGGATGGTCTCTCTCCAGTATCCCTCTATAAATTCCTTGTACTCCCAAAGTTCTACTCTGTCCTTTGCTTTCTTACATTTGACTTTCCCTGACTCGTGGATTGGAGGGAAGGGGAAAGCGGCGGGTGAACGAGAGGGACCTGTCCAGGCTGTTGGATTTATGTGGGATTACAGACAACTCTTATGGATTGTCTCGGGTCATGATGAACTGATTGTCTTGGTAGGTAACAGTAACAGTTGTTTCGTCTTTCCCTCTATCTTTCTCTCCTTTCTCCTCCTCTTTGAGATTTTGCAAAAACTATAAAGCTATTTTGAATGTGTGGGGATTTATCCTGTACACTTCCACATGCTCTACATGTTTACATAGCGGGAGCAAAAGGATCGTATAGACAATGAACAATGTAAAAAGGAGGAGGAGGAGGAGAGGCGGTGGGAATAAAAGAGAGGCGCCGGTCTGGGTCACAAAGTCAAATATAACAAGAACAAAGTTACTTATTCTCCCTCCCACAAAATGTCGACAAGTTGATTTGCACACAGCACCAGAGGATAGTAAAAAAGGATGATAAAGAAAGAGAATTTTTAGATTCTTTTACTCGCTTAGCTATTACTCCTCCTCGCAAAAAAAAGTCTTCCAAAATTCTCTATCTTCATCTTTTGCATTGGAAAGAAACAAGTGTCCTGTCGTGAGAAGAACTCATCCTATGAAATGCAATGAGTATGGATTGCCCTCACAGTTTGTATTTCTCCCGCCGTGTGTGTGTCTGTTTGGGTGGAGAGAGAGAGAGAGCAATTTTTGGTGGTGTTTACACCACTTCCATGATGTATTATTCATAGATGTGTACTGAGGAACATGTGCTGTATGAAATAAAGAGTAAAAATGAAAAGATATGCACTGTCTCACTCTGTGTGTGTGTACGTGATGAAGATTACAATCTGTCATAGTCAGGCTCCTGCTCCTGCTCTCCTCTTCTCTCTTGTCTTGTCTGTGGTGATGGCGAGGGAAAGATACAGGGCAGTTTTTGAAAAAACAGGGACTCTGAAATTGTGGCAAGGAACGTTGGGTGTTGTGGGTGTGTGTTGTGTTATTACATTATGTAGAGGGTGTAAGATGGGATGAGGACTGAAGGACTATTGGCATTGGACAAAGTTGAGGCAATTAAGTTGCTCTAGTAAGGAATGGAGAGTAATGGCAATTTTCAGCAGCCTCCACACATGTTTTTGTTTTTGGCATCATGGAACCCAAGAGAGAGAGAGGAAGAAGGAAGATGAAGAGAGGGAGAGAGTGAGAGAGAGAGGAAAAATCCCAAAGAGATACTGCTTGCACGTGCCATTCTACTAAGTATGTGTGTGTGTGCTGTGCTGTGTACACTGCTATGTTGTTGGACAGAGATCTAATCTAGCGTGTGTGTAGGGGAAAAGACGTGGTTATACTTCTTTTGCTATGACTTCACAATGTGTGTGTGTAGTGAAAAGTACAGCAAGTTGCAAACCACTATCAGTGTACTCTCTGTACAGTGCTCTGTAGTGTGTGTGTTGTGAGCTCAACTGTTTCCATTTTTCCTGAGGATCTTTTTAAGTTTTTCCCTCTCTCCCTCTCTCCTTCCCTGTTTCTCATTTTTGTGAAAAAACGCATATACAGCCAAGACACACATCTCTAGTCTTTTCTCCTCCTCGTAATACTTTTTGAGCATAGACTTACATCTTTGAATATTCTTCCTTCCACACAGACACACACACACAGGCACTGAGGCACACACACAAAGGAGAAGGGAAGGGAGGGCGTTAATTTGTAGGAAATACGGAGCCGAGTTTATGGCTCATCTGCATATAATCGCTATTTACTTTTTCCCTTTTTATTAATCCCCCTCACCCCACATGCACGCCTGTGTGTGTGAGTGTGAGTGTGTGTGTGTAAATATATGAATATATTTATAGGAAAATGCTTTAATGATCCTTTGAAATACACCCAGTTCTTTCCTTTCCTTCTCCCCCGTCGTATAAAATTGTAGAATAGTAAACATCTTCTCTCCCACAATTCATACTCGTATTCGACTATTATTACGCCTATGTATGTTGTAGAAGAAAGGTTCAAAGAAGAGAAACTCTCAGTCTTTTTGGGGTTCGACTTTGAATCCCATGCTTCATTAACCAAGTAACCGTGCACAACCATGGAGGAGATGTTCCTTCCAATCTTTCTCTCTCTCTCTCTCTCTCCGAACAACATGAGAGCAACTCTCTTTATCTTCATCCTTCATATCACATACTATGCGTGTGTGTGTGAAGATGAAGATGCATAAAAAAGTTGTACAGTGCAAGCAACAACAGCCTTTTTTTCGTGATAGGTTTCCTGGTAGGTAAGGATCCACCGTTCTCTCTCTTAAACCCCATCCGGTCCATAAGGCTGGACAACGTTTCGTTTTTTTTCTCGAAATTTACCCCATGAATTTCAATTCTGTTTTCAGTTCTAGAAAGCCTACATTCTGACGATTATTTTCTGTAATGTTTGTGTATTTTGATAAAGTTGTTCAAAAATTACGAGGGTAGTTCTGTCGGGTAAAAAAAGTGAGTTTTTACGGAGGCTGAAAAAACTTTCGACTCGCAACAAAAGTGTTGTAGTTACGATGTTTTTAAGGAGAGAAATTGCAAGGATCACAATTTACGACGTCAGGTCAAGACCTGACGAACATTTATATCCGACTCTGAAGTCTGGAAGAGAAACACAAAACTCACCAGCACCACAAAACAAAATTGATCGTGGTCGACGAGTCTTCACCGGGACTCCCGTCGTGTCAGTCCGGTCAGTGTCCAGGGAGTTGAAAATTTCGAAACCTATAGTAGATGGTTTTAAGGTCCATAATGTAGGGCTCCATCCCTACACTATGAAATCTGCTCAAAAGTAGAAACGAGTTAGATACAACGGATTGAAAATGGCCCTCGTCGAATTCATAAAAAAATTATTGCGTCCCGCGGCCTGAACTTTCTGGTCATGGATGACGAGACTTGAATAGAAATTAACAAAAGTAAGGTCCCTTCAAGGAAGGTCCATCGTTTCCCTACACCCACGTCAGTGGATGTCAAATTTCCAGTTAAACAAATACAAAAATATCAAGTATTCTTAAATTTCGGCCAAGAAATGGCATCGAGGGTTACCTGTCAAATTCATATATTTATAGAGAAAATCTGAATGGAAACATATATATTAATGGGTCTATTCACAAGAGACTGATTCTCTTTATCGAAAAATATCATGATCTGGCTAAAATTTTTCCTTGGTCGGACATGGCAGCCTCTCACGTTGGTGGGGCTCGGGAGGAGAATGAAGTCGAATATGTCACTTTTAACAAAAATGCTCCCACTATCCGCAAGGCTC
>WJFB01002129.1:0-22074 GCA_009870185.1 Pygmarrhopalites habei
AAGGAATTCTTTTCCCGTGAAAAATGTGGCTGCACAGATTCCACTGGCTGCATATTCATGATCATTTCTTCTGCGGATTCTTCCTCCTCCATCCTCCTCCCAACACACACACACACACACTCTCTCTCTCTGTTTCTCAACTTCTACAATGGTGCATGTATACTTTTCGTTGAGAACAATCTTTGTTGGTTTTTATTGCGACATACAGAAGAGAAGAGGGAATGTGGTGTGGCTGTCACCGTCCTTGCATCCAGTCAAAGAATTTTTGTTGTGGAGGAACGTGGGGATGAATGAAATGTGGACGTTGACGAGGAGACTACTGGATTTGCATCTGAATCTACATTTTTTCATATGGCTATAAATGAAAATATATAATAATGTGAGAACATTATTTTCAGTGTGGAGAAGATTTTGAGGATTATTTTTAAATGGCATAAATAATGAATCGTGATCTTATGTTGCGTTGATAAATCCGGACCTTATGCAGTATAAAACACCTTCCGTATTCTGCTAACCCAATTGAGCATCAGTTTCACTCGAATGGCGTCAAAGTTTGTCAAAAAAGCAGTTCCACTTCAATACAGTAAAAAAAATTTCAAAAAATATCTGACTACAAATAATGAGTGTGACATCTCAGAAAATAATAAAAGCTCCTTCAAAATTTGACCTGCATTCTTAATATAGGATGAATCCGTTCAAAAAAATGTACTCACGTACCGAGCATCTCTCACCATTTCAGTGACAAAAGATTCTTCTGTGTGGAAGACAATATTGTAAATGAAAGGGGGAAAGGATTTTTGTCAGATTATTGACAGACATCTCATAAAAATGATAAATGACGCGGGCCGCACGTCAAGGATCTGTCGATCCCAACAAGTCCCTCACTCCAGTCCATAATCTACACGACTTTGTGGGTCTCTCTTCTTTTTTTAAAAAAACGAGTAGTTTAAAAAGAACGGGTAGCTACATCTCAAGGAATATTGTAATGAACTTTCAGTAATTTCACTGCACAAAATCATGTGATTTTTACACAGTTTGATCAATTTCTTGATTTTTTTCTCACACAGACACACATACTGCAGTGTTCTTATTTGTGGGTAGCTGGGAAAGGGATTTTTTTAAAAAGTAAAAATCACTTTATCATTTTGGTATGGAGGAGTGACATTTTCCTCAACGCACATGACAACACGGGAGTCATGAGGAAAACAAAGACTTGTCATTCCCCCTTCCTCCTTCAATGACGATTAGACACAAGGTTTCCTTTCCAAGCCACTCGTAACAGATATTCTGTCTCTCTCTTTCTCTCTTGTGTGTGTGTGCATCGACACAGTGACGGTGAGAAGGGAAGAATGGAAGAGGAACTGATGATGACGATAGTTTCTTGGGTATTGAGTTGAGTGTGGGAGATTGATGGATATGGAGGGGAGGACAAAAAAAGGATTTTGGAAAAGAAAATATAAAATAGAATCATGTCTGAGGAAATGAGTTTTGACAACGGATCCTCCCTCACTCATCATCATCCATGGAGAGAGAGCGAGAAGAGAAAACTTGTTTTTTGTAGTCAAATGAAGACACAAATACACTCTCCGGAGCTCTGCTTCAATTTTGAAATTTGTATGAAGGAATATGACAAATTGTGACTGATTTTGATGTCGACTACACAGAGATTAAATCGGAATAATTTAATATTAGAGAAATTAATAAAAAAAAAAACTAGACAACTAACAGGAGAAATTGGTGTATCGTAACTACACCTCTTTTGTTCCAAGAACGGGCGAAAACATGCGAAACGGCGTTGAACTGCAGCAACCCTGGAAAACATTTTTCTTTTAAAAAATTGGCTGCTGAAAATATGTATAAGTATTTTATGTACTAGACTGGACAGAAATGATAATTGTTTAATTTTCTATCTGGTTGGTCTCTCACTTTACACACACACACATAGCTATTGCAGTTATATATGTATATGACTCACTCGACATGGAAAAACAGGTTCAGTTGGTGTGTGTCTGTCCTCAAAATATTGTACCTTTATCAAATACAATGGATAAAGGGAGAGCAGCGGCAAAGAGTAAAAGAGTCATGGAAAAACACACACACACTCAGTTCCACAAAAGACTTCTCCACACACACACACACACACACACACACACACACACACACACACATGAACACACAAGGATAAAATGTGAAACAAAAGGAAAAGTAGTGGCGGCATGACGGACCTTTCGTTATTTACGAGCTTAATTAAAGGTTAATGATAATTGGAAGATATGAGAGTTTAACAGATTAAATTTTATGATCTGGATTTTTCAATGAATCCACTTCCCTCCCTTCTTCTCTCTCCCTCTCCCTCTCTCATTATTATTCATTCAGCTACTTATCTGTGTCTTTAAACTCCCTCTTATCGCACACCCAACACACACACGCACACACCGAACACAAGAAAAGGAGGAGGATCAATGGTCATTACTCTCCATACTAATATTTACTTTAAGTTCTCGGACGCTGGACGTAAGGTCTCTACTTTGGTCGCCCCAGTTTTTTTCCAGAAGGACTCCCTTCATTTAAATGTGTGTGTGTGTTTGTGTGTCCAGGAGCAGGTGAGTCTCTCTTTTTCCCGTACAAATGTAAATAATAAGGAGGTACACCATGTCTTTTAAGAAAAATCCAAGAGTGATAAGCTTTTGTCTAGATTATCCCTCGTCGCGGCTCCTCCACGTTTTTTGGGGACAGAGTCGGAGGGAAGGTCATAAAAAAGGATTGAAGGGAAGACACACACACAACACAGGGAAGCAAGGGAGTACGGGAGATTGACTTTGAGTAAAAGTTTAAAAAGTTTCCGTCGTAAACTAGGATTCTAGTTATAATGTTTGAACACAGAAAAGATAGAAGATGCACAAGAGACACAAAATGTGGAAGACGGTTACGTGTGTGTTGTGTGTGTGTGCGTGTGTGTGGAGCGTTAATGGTTTTGGTGTGCGGATCTATTTGATGTTGTTGTTGTTTGAGGATCATTGGGAGACCTCCCAGGAAAACTTGATCTTTTATTGCCAAGACACAGAGATTGAATCTCTCTCTCTCTCGACTGTGATCTTTGGGTCACACACACACAACAGGCAAGACCACTCACCCTACGAATTGAGGTTTCCATTTTTTATGAAATACAAAATACCCAATTTATATTTTATGAGAACTCATGATCACCTTCATCTTGCCCTCATCTCGAATCAATCGATTTCCCCCTCTCTTCCTCTTTCTGTGTGTGTGTGTGTGTTGTTCTGCTCTGGTTCCAATTGGAGAGTGAATTAATTGCAATGATCATCTGAGCTAATTACGTTCGCTACAGAAGAGTGGAAAATTGTAATTAAGTATCGAGTATTAAGGGAATGTGGATCAATCAATAATTTAATTTTAAACTGGTTTGCTCTCTTATTTTTCATATATACGTATTTAATATTTAAGCACACGCAAATACGTGTTCCTGGAGTGGCCTGAATATTCCCATATTTTGATATTGACAGATGGTGAAAAGGCTTCTGTGGGGAAGAAACCAGGAGAGTTTTGATTAAGGGAAAATGAGTGTGTGTTGTACAAGAGAGAATGGGAAGGTAAAGGGAGAGACTGTGTGTGTGTGTTGGAAGGGGGAAATGTGTGTGTGTAGTGTTGAGATTTAACAGATGTCAAAGGATAGGAGGAGTGCGGACTTTCGGCGTCTTTTCAGTTTCTCAAGGGATGAAATTCAACTCTAGGAGCTCTTCATACATAAATCAAGGCTTTTGAGCAAGTGTCGAGCTTTAAGTGCTTTGACTCTCTCTCTCTCTCCTTCAACTTCCAAGTCCCCCCTTAAGAGAAGAGACTGTTATTGTCTGGAGTGCGCTTTTTCTCATTCACTTGTTTCTGAATCAGAATGGAATTGCTCTAAATTATAATTGCGCTTGCTTAAGTTAACTTTAGCGTTGAACAAACTCTTAAAGTTCAGAGACATAAATTACACTTATTGTAAGATGGACCAAATTTCCGTGTGAAAAATGATGGTTGTCGTTGAACTTGTTACGAATTTTAAATGACATTTTAATATTTTTTTCCTTGATAATTTAATTTCCATAAATAACGATTTGAATCAATTATTTTTTATTTAATTTATTAATATTATTATCATGCACATTTAATATCGAAGTCCGAAAATCATCAAAGTTAGAAGGTAGATTAAATGCAATTTAATCCACAAAATTATTGTTAAAGCTCGACGCCACTTTTCAAAATCCTCTCATGCGAGTACTACACAGAGTAAAGGTAATTTCCATCGCTAACAGTGAAGTTGAAAACTCAAAGGTTTAATTACGATTCACATTTCAAAAAATGTATGTTTCCCGAGATTACGATATATTCCATCACTCCACCGCAAAGGTAAATATGATTTTCTGCTCCAGCCAATGGTGCAACATCTCGACGTCCTCTTGATTGGAGGTAAGACATAAAGAAGACCTCTCTTTTCCCTGTTTTCGTCTTGGCGAGACATAAAAGGTAAGGTTATGAATTGTTCCTGTCGACTCGTCCAAAAATTCTCAGATCATGTCATGAGCAAGTTGACATACTGTGGGAAAGGATGAGAAAGAGAGATACTACCTCCTCTCATTATAGACTACTACGTTGTGTGTGTGTGTTTGTGTGTTTTGGGGGCTGAAGCCAAGTCACGGTAGATCACAGATTCCTCTCTTTTCCTCTGTGCATCTTTCTTCACATGTATACTTTTTGTTTCACCATATCCATGAACTCCACACAATAATATGTTTTGTACACAAACACTAACATAGAATAAGTTAAGAGTCAAGTAGCGAGTCCTTCTCCTCCTCTCTCTCTCCAAAAAGAGTTATAGACTCATAATGTATAGACTCGTCGTAAAAACGGGCCGTAAAAATCCCAATGTTCACAACTCCGTACCCTGATAAGACCGAAGAAAGAGAGCAAAAGGGTTAGTCGATACAAGAACTTTTGTATTTACTCCCGTCTCTTAGGAAAAGAAAAAATCTCCCTTTTTGGAATCTATCAGTTTCTCCCTCTTCCCTCATGATTTCCGAGTCTATAAAACCAAGATAAGAGAGAGTCATTCATCTCTAATCATTTGTTTACCTCATCAACATTAAAATTTACGATTTCACAACTTTTGTCATTTCCTCATTTTATTTTGTCCATGAACTCCACACCTATTGCATAATAAATGGAGAATATTTTCAGCCCGTTTTTAATGGAATTTAGGATATTTTTTTATTAAAATTTTTTGGAAAATTTCCACACGGCCTTGTAGAAATAAGTAGGATTAATAGTTCCGCTTCGACGCCGTTCAGACATATCGCGTCATAGTAAATACGAAAACTCAACTTTCAAATTTTTTTTGATAATGAGTTTTCTCTCTCTCTTTCTCTCTCTCTCTCACTTACCCACCTGAGGAGGGGATTTATTAAAAATACAGACAGAGAGAAAGGCCAAATTGTTTTTGAGAGTCCAGTGGGGTGAAATCCCCCTTCCTGTAGAACAAATGAATAAATGGAGCTGAAAAAAATATGGAAGAAATGTAGATATCGAAATCAAAATCGAATTTTCCGGTTGTATGGTCGTTAATCTGTGTATGTGTTCCCCTACTCTTCTTTTCTTCTCTTTCTCCCTGTTGCTCTCTCCATGGGCGGATCACAAATCGCAATGATATCATGTGTCTCTACATAACAGAGACAGGAGGGGAGATATTGAATTAAAATTGAGACGGCTGTATCCCTATTGCTCTCTCCCTCTCTCTCTCCCTCCCTGCTTCTCCCGAACCCGGGTGTTTTGTTGTGCGTGCCTGTGTGTACGTCTGTGAAAATGGAAATGAAAAAAAAAGAAGAGTAAAAGTGATGCATGGAAATAATTCTATATCCTACTACATATTCTATATGTACACATACGAAGACACACACACGGCTCGTCTCCTTTCCGTCCTCCTGGAATGAATATGTGAACAGAATTCCCTACATATTTGTAATATTCGAAATATTTGCACGCACGGATTCGTTCCCCTCTCTTCTCTTCTGTCCCTGTCTCTCTCTCTCTCTGTTTCTCAACTTCAATTCCTCAATAAAACATTTGTCATCATGCTTTGTCATCCCTTTTATTACCTCCTCTCTCTCTCTCTTGTATTTCTATCCATCCCCATGGATAGTCCCAACACACATACATGGAAAGATGTGTGTTTGTTCCCTTTTTTCTGATTTTCAATTGCAGCACGATCTTCCACGGCCACTCCTTTTATATATATATACCCTCTGCTTTCATATGGTAATTTTGGGGTAGAGAAAGTCATAATTTTCTCAAAATTATTCATTACTCTTTGAAAAACATTCCAGATTTAACAAAAAATTATTGCCAATATTACAGACAACGGAACTGAGAATATCTTTAACTTCAAAACAGGCGGATGAAAACTGGACGGCGTCGAACTTTTCCCAATTTTCCCTGCATTTCCAATGATTTTCCTAACCCGCGAATTGTGGGCTAAAGATTGAATATGAAAATAATATTATGGAAAAATAGTTTGAAAACAGCAGGATTTAAAGACACACACGCAGGAGAGAGAGAGAGAGTCGGTCTTTGTTGTTGAGTTGGCATATGGTGAGGGTATAATGTGAAATGGCAGTATGATGAGAAAAATAAAGTTCCTTCGAAAGTAAGAAAATAAGAATGGAGGAGGAGGAGGAGGAGAGTGAGACGAGGAACAAGTTGAAGTAGAGAATGGAATTCTTCTTTCTTGGAGTAAGTTGAAAGATGAAGAAAGCTAACGGACGGAAGGAGGAGGAGAGGAGGAGAAGAGAAGAGAAGGGAATGGAAGTTATTGGATTGTATATATATGTGTATTCTTTGCGAGGCTAGGCACACTCCAAAATTCTTTCGGAATATTTGGGAATCCAAGGGATCCGAAATGATCTTCAGTCTGCTTCATCATCCAACGCACTATAATGTCATGCACACTTCTTCCGTAATAGTACCCAAGTACAATATACGAGAGAGCTGTACTTTTACTCTCTATCTTCATACACAATCTTTATATGATAAAGGACGACATAAGTGTACGGACGGAGAGAGAGCTAGTTTTTCTAAAAAGTTGGTCTTCTTTTTTAACTTGCATATGTATATACCTCATGTGTGCCTACTTCTGCTTACACAGTAAAATGATATAACTCGGGAAGACAATATGGATTTTGTACACACACACACACTCCCTGTATAGAGATCCATTTAAATTCGCTCCAAATTCCAGAAGCTCCGCTAAAGTTTCTATTCTCTTCCTCTCATTCCAATGTCTTATGAATACGGCCTTCTTGCTCCATTGACTTGCCTACTACTTCATTGCATCCTTCTTTGATAACTTGAGTCAGTCTTCTCCTCCTCCTCCCTATCTTCTGTATTTTACCCACACACGCACACACACATATTAGATGAAGAGAAAGAGAGAGGGAAATTTTCTTCATGGCTCGACTTTACTCAGCCAACATTTTTAATGTCCCAACCCAAAGAGGTTGTCGTTGCTTGGAGAAAAAAATGGTTGGACGGCTGAGGATGAGGGAAATTAAATTTTTGAGAGTAAAAACAATTTATTTAAACGTTGTGTCTCAATTTGAATTCAGAATTAAGAGAAAAAGAGGCGAGAAAATTGTACATTTTATTATTGTGAGACTTGGACGCCGATTCAACATTTTACCACTTCAATTTGGTATCAATAGAAGACAGCACGCAATTTCACACTTTTTCTCTGCAATTAAAAATTGAGAATTCTTTCATCAAAATGTGGTTTGGATGTTTACTCTGGAATTTTCCCTCTCCCTCCAAGGAATTCCCTCTCTCTCTGTATCTACAGCTACGCAATATGGAGGAGTGAACGCCTTTAAAAAAATAATAAAAATTTCTCTCTCTCTTTCTCTCTCTCTCTCTGAGTGAAAGTAAAAGGTTAAAAAAAGTGAAAAGAGGAGGAGGGAAGTTTGACTGTGCGGCATATCTTGCGAATCTTGATTGTGGATTGACTGCCTCTACTCGGTTGAGATGTGTTAAATAACATGTGATTATATTCAGTTTGTAGTACATAAAACTCACATAACACACACACCCACCCACCACACACACATACACTCTCTCTCTGTCCCGTCTTTCAATGGAAAAGTTTTCAGAGTTCTGGATGGCTGACTTTGTATGAAAGGAGGAGAGAGAGAAGTTCGTTTCAAAGGAAGAGTAGCGAAAGTGTCTATTGTGTTGAATTGGGGAGAGAGATTGTGTGCGTGCCTGTGTGTGTGTGTGTACAGTTGTGCCATTATAAAATATATAAAGTAGTAAATACAGAGTAACGGAGCGCGGTTATAGAATTAGAGAAAGGAATTCCAGCCACGAGAGAAAGAGAGAGAACAAATGAAGAGGATGAACCATGGAGGAGCGGATTGTTGGCATACCAATAGTTTGCAAAAATATTTTATTTCTCCTGAAGCCTCTCTCTCTCTCTCTCTGTCTCTCTAGGCAGTAGAGAGAGTCAATGGGGGAACTCGTTAGAAGCACAACATCTCATATCATATCATGTCATCATCCCTCTATCTCTATATAAACACACACACAAGAGAGAGAGAGACCCTTTTCAAAGTTAAAAGCATAGTTTTCAACTTTACACACACACAACTCCTATAGACTCCCGTCTACATCATTCACACACACACTCTCTCTCCCGTGTGCTACACATAATTCGAAATGCCACGAATTTCCAGCATTTTAGTCATAACTCTGTTCATTGTTTGTGAAAGTTGTAATATCCTCCCTCATCCTCCCCTCCCCTTGCGGTCTCTTTCTGTCTGTCTGTTTTCCCTGCCAGTGATTATCATAATTTGAAAAAAAAGGGGAGAAATTTTAATTTTATCTAATTTTTAGGGTCATTAACTACATTTCTGTGTTCTCCCCACATTTTGTGTAAAAAGAACAAAAGACAAAATATAAGCAAAAGGATGTTTTTATTTTTGCTAAACTTTGACGCCGTTGACTGGATTTTAAAGTTTTTTCCCCTCTTGTGACTCTCAAAAAAAAATTTTTTGTTCTTTTTACAGCTCCGCGTTTCGGGCCAAGGCACTTAGCCCAGAAGGAAAGGGAGAGAGAGAGAACCAAAATAAAATAGTAATTGAGAGGAGAGACAATGATTTGGCACGTAGGCCAGTGCTTTGTGTCAGCAGATTAATTTAAGTTTATCTTAAACAATGTGAACAAGAGTTGGGGAGAACAAAAGGAGATATTACAAGTCTTCTCTCTCTCTCTCTCTCTCTCTCTCTCTAATTCCAACCAGAAACTCACATCTGGATCTTTTGCTATCGTATTGCACCATTGCCTCTCTCTCTCTAGTGTGTGTGAGTGTGTGTGAGTGTGTGTGTGTGTGTTGCATTGGATTCTGCAGCCAGGAAAAGAAGAGAGGGAAGATGGGGAAAAAAGACAATGCAATGGAATGGCTAATTTTAAAGAATAAGAAACAAAAACAGGGCAGAGACTCTGACTCTGTGTGTGTATGTGTGTGTCTCTTGGGCCATTCGTTAGCAATAGAAAATTGAGAAAACTAAAATTGAGATTCAAAGGAAGGAGAGAAGAAGAGATGCTATAATTCCCTTTTGTCTTCCTCATGTGCTATTGAGAATGAGTGCGGTGAAATGTGAACAAGATAATATGGCACTCTTGAACTCCCCAAATCTTCAAGAGAGACAAGACAAGAAAAGAGAAATCAGGATCCTCTCTCAACTCACAGCGAGAATGAAGAAAGGGAAGATTTAGCCTCGTCTAAAATAAGACAGGAGATAGACAATTGTAATGAGCCGCTAACCTCCTCCTCCTCTTAAATAACCTCACATTTAAATATGAATCCGTTTCATAGTCTAGATTCTCCTTCTTTCTTTTCTACTCTTTCTCTACTCCTTTTTCTCTTACTTTGCTCCATTCTTCTCCAAGCAATTTGAGTAAATAAATCAATCAATTTCCTGGGAACCGTGTCTTTTATTTAATTTATGACCGACTCTGGCTCTACTACTCTACTGAGGAGACCGACACACCTAGTTTGTGCGTGTGTGTGTGTGAATTTTGGACAATTTTCGAAATTGCCAAGAAATTCCGTACTCTCTCTCTCTCTTCTTCCCTCCACAAATCACAATTTTAGCATTCGTGAGCAGTGCCAGAGACACTCGCAGAGAGTGCCAGGTTTAAAAGGTTTAATTTATCAGGAGGGAGAGCTTTTGTGTCCTCCTTCAACATTAAACAACAAATGATGTTCACAATTACAGTTTTCCATAGCCTGGTAATATGGCTGACCTGGAGGGAACAAAAGGAACACTTAAAATTTGATGAGGGTAGAGAGATTCTGACTGTAGAAACAAAAGGAGATTGGAGTCTGGGAAGAAGAGGAGGAGAGAGGATGATAGGAGAGACTATGAGAAGCGAAATAGATAAAAAGTTGAGGAGGGGAGGAGAACGGACAAATTACATGTGCTCTCGATTTCAATATACAAATATATATTTGTGCAGATGGATGTGGATGGGTGGAGGGGAGTGTTTTTATGGGTACAAAATGTATGGCTTGTTATTTCATTGCATGACAGTCCTAATTAATTGACATTTTTAGAGAGCCACGGATTTTCTTGTGGAGTACGCTATCACGTCTAACATCCAACTCCGACCTTTCTCCATTTAGCTTTTAGTCTGTCACACAAAATACGAATGTAAATGGATTCCAGTCGATTTCTTGTGTGCAATAGTCTGTCACAATATTTTTGTAGTTTTTGAACAATTTTACGAGTTTTTGGTCCTTTTATAGCCAACAGAAAAAGTTTTGGGGGAAACTGCATGTCCTCTAGGGAAATTATAAAAAATTAGGAATTTTTTTAAATTTTATAGTCATTTTGATTACGACATTTGAGACGTTGCTTTAATTGTGAGTCAGCTTTTTTACGATGGCACCAAAATGTAGCGAAATCTATCAAACGGCGTCCAACCTGACAATAATTTTAAAATGGGTAGTCAATTGCAAATGTGTATCATTTTTTTAGTACACTTTGATGACCTCTTTTTCTTTCCTAAAAAATATTGTACAGAACATGAGAGAGCTTTTAGATTGACTGTGTGTGGGGGGGGGGGGGGATGTGGAGACAGTGCGTGAAGAAAATTCCAGGAAATTCCAAAGTTCAATTTCCAAATGAAGGGAAAGGACAGAGAGAAGGGAGGAAGGGAAAAAATGGAGACATGACATGGGGCTATGTTGTTGTTGGTGAAAATGTGCGAAAGCCATGTCATTAAAGCTAGACACGATTAGTTTTTTACTCCCCCTCCTCTTTGAGGGTGTACGAAGAAACGGGGAAGAGTAACATAATTAAGATTACAGTGAAATGTAGAGGAAGGAAAGAGTGTGAGTGTGTGTGTGCAAAAGTAAAAGATTTTGTGAGTGAGTGGTGTCGTGACAGATCGGGCTTTTCCTCCTCTAAAATGTGGATTGTCGACAAAGGAACATGCAGTACTAATGACGATCTCCCTTAAGGAAATCAAATGGAAGGCGGAGACGACATATGCCACAGTCACGGAAATTTCTTCTTCCTCCTTCTCTTCTCCAAATCCTCGAGTGAGAGAGAAAAAGAGGACGACTGACATTTATTTTTTATTAAAATATTAAATTCCTCACTTCCACGCCGTCCACAGGATTTTATGCAGTACGGGGAAATCAAATATCTTAGTTTCTTTCTACCTTTCGATGCCTGAAGAGAGGAGAAATTGAGACAAATAATAAAGAAGTAAATAAAAACAAATTTGTTTCAATAAAAGATGAAAGTCTGTCAGTCTGGATCTTTTAAACATTATATATGACCCTCCGTCCCCTCTCTCTACCCTTCAGAAAATAAAGTTGTCTTAAATAACAACAGATTAGGTTCACGCTGTGATTTTGACATTTTCAACTCACGTTATAATACTACAAAAAGGGTACCCTTTCATCCTAGGCCCCTTACAATCCGTCATGAGTTATAAACTTTTGTCTCTCCTCCTCTCTGTTGTGTGCGTGTGTGTGTGTGTGTTTTACATGTGTACTATACAATGAATTTTTCTTCCCTGTCTCTCCATTTTTTCCCTTTCCCTTTTGCGTCTTCATTTCTCTTAACCTGCCCTCATCCTGTCGTCCCACACTCTCGAGATGAATGAGCAGTCAATTCATCTCCATTTCTCTCCCTCTCTCTTCAACGTTAATACTTTGCACTTAGCAGGTCATACGTTTTTTCATCCTGTCGACTAGACTCCATATAAGACACACACACACACGCAGAGAGAAAGGGCATCGTTTCATCTTCCAAGAGTTGGACAGGTAGAATCGAACCGGACTTCAATATTAAGATTTCATGGAAAACTATTGGGGAAAAAAAGAAGGAAAACTCTGCAAAGGTGAGTGAACGGCGTCCAAGTCGATCAGAATTGACGTCATAATTTCTATGTAATTTTCACAACATTTTACATAGAATTTATTATTACAGGGAGAAAAGCAGTTTTAATTTGTCATGATTAAATGTTGAAATGATGATTATTGTGACTATCACATCAAAGCTTGTAGGATTTAGAGGGATGAATGTAAAATATTTAATTTTAAAAATTCCTCGTGGCCCTTACTAGAGAGAAAGAGAGAGTGTGTGTCCTTTTGAGAGAGAGAGAGACAGTAGAGGAGACAAGAGCAGGGTCAGTGAATACGAGAGGGAGAGAGAGAGACTTAATATATGAGATAATGTTGGTTGGGAGACATCAACATAAAATAAAAATCTTGGTTGATACGGCAGGTTCGGATTCCTCAAAAGAATCCATTGTATATATAACACAACATATAAATTAACCTCATCGAAATTCCATGTGCTCTCCTCCTCCTCCTTTGGCATTTTCCCTTCTCTCTCTCTCTCTACTATAAAATACACTACATACCACCTATCCAGGGTCCTTACACACACACACACACGTATTTATACACATTGTATAAAAAGAAAGGCTATAAAATATCACTCAGTCACTATTCATCCTCATTCTTGACCTTGAGCCCTTGGCTTCAACACGCTTTTTATTTACACACACTTTATTTACGGCCAAATTTATTTATTTCACCACAAAACCCCTTCACACACACACACCAGTCAACCTAATAACGACAGAGACAGAAAAATTTCCAAAGTAGATGACCAATCATTCCATGTTTAATCAATTCTCTCGATTTTTATTGTAGAGCTGGATAAAAGTCCTGGAATTCCCAGCGGAAAACTCTAATTAGAGCTACGATGAACACAGCTTCTTGTGAATCCCTTTAAGGGACTCCCTTAAGATCCAAATTAAATTCTCTGCACTCACAATAACCTCAATTAATTTTCAGAGCAGCTAGAAAACCGAAGGAGGAGGAAAAATAAAATCCGGGATATTTCCCACATTTTCTAATTTTTAATTGAGCCTCAATTGTTTTCTGTACAGAAATTCCGAATCACAATTAAAAATTGAACGGCTTTCATTACGTGTGTGTGTGTGATGGAGTTGTTAATTTCAATCCCTTGACATGTTAATTATCAGCGTTCCTCCGGGTTCCAGCGTCTCCAGCGTCCATGCTAATTTTTTAAAAAAATATCTTTTGCTTCTGGAAGATTGCATTGCGTTGCATTGCACTGCATTGCAGCCTAGAAAAATCTTCCTTGTTGCTGTGTTTGTATTAATTTAATTTATACAGGACAGATGACAAGAGAGAGAGAGAGAGATGGAATCTCCCGTATCGTCCAGTCGTAAAAGATCAGTATTTGATCAGTTTTTCCTGGAGGTGGTCCCCACTTCAAAGGCCGCTCCGACAATGTTCACTTGATAGAGTACAAACAACTCAGCTCCCATTCCTCACTCTCTCTCCAGTGTGTGTGTGTACACATTACTCCTTTTCCTTTACGACTTGAGATTATGACCAGGACGAGGACACACACACATGAGTAGCAGCTTTTTTAGTAGTCGTCTCATCTTCTTATGACACTTGGGACTCTCAAGATTGCATGTTGCATCTGAGGAGGAGACATTGAACAAGAGATCTAACGAGCTCACAATACTCCTCATCCCTTAATCTCCCATCCTGATATCGGCTTTTCTTCTTCCTCTTTGTTTTTTCATTACAGCTGGGCAAGATTAAGCGAATTCCAATGCCCGCCGTGTGTGTGTGCGTGTGTGTTTGTGTGTGGGGTTCAAAATTTCCATTTTAACTGCAGATTCAAAATTCCCTAATGGACTAAGAGATACTCTCCTCCAAATTTTGGAATGTATTTTTTGTTTCCCTTCATATCTTCGAGGAGAGAGCGTGTGTGTGTGATGCACCCGCTGCAAAAGGTCAAAGGAAATGTTAGTCATAACAAGGATGAAATTGCACAATAATGACATTAAAGGAGGAGATCATGTGTGTTTATAACAGACACACAAGTATCAACAAGAATGCCATTATCAAAAAATTATAGTCTCGTAATAGAGATAATGAGCTAAAATTCTTGACTCTTTGAATCCTCCATTTTGACTCATTGAAACGGTAGAAAAATGGGACAAATATTAATAAATTCAGTTTTAAAAAAAATTACATGTTGCAACAAGCAACCTCCATGACGCAATGGGGCAGTACGCGATGGACACTCGATGCAACGTTAAATTGAACACGTTTAACTAAAAAAGTCATGAACGTGGCCTTTGAGGAATATATTTTTTCCCCTTACAAAACAAATTGAAAATTTGGCACACGCAACCGTTGCGATTCACAAACTTGTGAATGTGCATTTTGAAAATTTGATCCTTTACACCAACCAGCTGTTTTACTTAGGTATCCTTCTCTTCTTTCTGCAGCGTTAAATTCACAATTAATTAATAGAGATGGGTGTGGGTGGTATTTTTCTCAACGACGGAATTTCTACTGAACACTTTTGTGTGTGACGATGGCGATGCGAAAGGAGGAATCAAAGGCGTTGAACTATGGTCACATAAGAAATTTTTTCCCCTGATGATCATAATGATTTGTGGAGGAATTATGAAATTACAAATTACTTTCGTTCACATGATAAAAGAATTTTTGATATTTATTATGATGGTTAATATTGTGACGGTAATTAGCATTAATTTCTCAAAGAGGCAAATTACGACTTTTAATTACCCTGACTTGAAATTAGTGTGGCGACTATGTAGGTTACTGTATGACTGTATGACCGTGTGACCTTGGTCTTTGAGAAAATTTGTGTGAAAAATCTTTCCAGTGATCCTCATCTTGATATCATAAAATCCCATAACGCAGTACAATGTATGCAGTCAATAAATCAAGTGTCATTAATATTTAAGTTAATTAGGGAAACCATGTCAGGAGTACCTCTGCAGTTTGTGGTCAAAGTTAAGTTGGTAGGTGCAGTAAAATTCAACCAGGAAGTAGACAAGAGTCGACAGTGGCCACACATTACATGCGAATATGAAGTGTGAGATTGAGATTATACTATATCTAAAGTGTAGGTTATGTAAACAGCAAAGAGTTTATCGTAATAAAAAGTCTTTTTTTACTATACAATTACTAACTGCCCAATCAACTGTCTATCTACATCTTTTGAGGGAAGGGCAATCGTATAAAAGTACAAGTTTTTGTTTTATACATCTCTGCGGAAAAAAACCTTCATTTCACTTATTTACACGATCAACAATTTCAACAGTTCGTCAAGACACTCGGAAGATTCTCTGAGGGATGTAGTCAATAGTCAATCATTTTTATGAACAGAGATTCTCCCCACAGAAATGCAGAGAATCAAATTTAGAGATCAAAATTCTACGTCTGTCGTCAGTTCACTTTTACTTTTTTTTGTGACTGACCCACTGTTGAAAAGATGTGCCCAAATCCACTTGATGAGCCATTAATCATCCCAACCCAGAGTTCTTCTCCTGATGATGTAATTCCTCTGAATTTAATTCATCCTTTATTTACACTTTAGTGTGCACTTAATGGAGAGAATATTAAAATTATTCTGTGCCAACTGTGTGAAATATGAGGACAATTCCTGTACTTCGTATGTACAGTATATCATACAAATATTTAAAATATGGAGTTCAAGATCAGCCCTGACGTCCAGCGTCACATGAAAATTTTTTCCTAACACACACACACAGGAGAGAGAGTAAGAGAGAGATAACAAATTGTAATATAGTCTGACAGAAGATACAAGTTGTGTCTTTATTATTATCATATCAAATGAACCACAAAAAAAGAAAACTTGTCCATTTTCATCACTGTCCAGTTCTCCAGTTACATTACTAAAGTACTTACCATCACAAATAATGGAGAGAGAAATAACAACAAGTTTCCCAGTTGTAAATACTGAATAGTTGGTAACTGTAATGACATGAAAAAAATCAGAAAATGACTATGTAAAGACATATGCTAATTTTTTTGGGTAACTCCTTTACTTTTTTTTCGAAGAATTGATTAGAACCTCTAATTTAGAGGGGAGTCAGAAATGATAATAAATTGTTTTTTTACACAAGTCTGGGTCTTAAAAAGGATGTTGTACACACACATGCTTACACTGTGTTTTGATTCTCCATATTATTATAGAAATTGAAAGTCTACATTTCACACAGGCACACAGGACAAAAAAAACAATCTGAAATATTCAGAGTCCTCATCTCGTGCAATCGCATCTTCATAATTATTCGCAAACTATTCGCGAAAATATTATGATATGTAGTAGGAAAGGGACTCCTCCCTTGCCACTTTGCAGGTAATATAATGTATGGAATATATATTTTCAATTTTACATAATATTAGCAAGAAATCTGTATGATTCACAGAATAAAAGGATTGGAAACAAAAGTACAGATTCTCTCTGCCTCTGGGTTGAAAGATATACCTTACCTTCACAAGTAAGATACACGGATCATTTCGTCTTCCATTTGTCTTATATTGTACACCTTAGTTTTAGCTTCGTGATATGTATTAAACATGTTCATAAATATTAGACAACTTTATTCTCTTCATGGTACAGTAGTATAACATTGGCAAGAAAATTAAACATGTTCGCCTTGTCTTTTTCATCAATCTTTTTCATTGTACTTACCTACTCCTTCTACAATGGCAGGCAGACAGACAACCAGTTTCTCTCTCTCTACGTAGTATTGACTTTGTGATCCATTGTTCAAGTCCGGCATCAAAACTCATCATCATCCGTGTGCATTTTTCAGAATTAATTAAAAAATTTTAATTACTCCGAAACGGAACAAGTGAAATTGTAATTACGTGATAATGGTTCGGACTTGTCTTTTTCCACGGTGGATTCTGAAAATTCTCTAATTTTCCCTGGAGTAGTGAAAAATGTGAAAAAGTTTGATTCTTTGTGAAATATAAAGTCCAGTAGTTTGTGGTCCCCATTTTTTCCTACAAACCTTTCAACTTGATCATCACCTTGAACTGACAAAAATAATTTTAACTTGTTCAAAACTACTTGAAGGTTACACACAGTGTGGGCTTTTCATTATTTGGCCATTGATGGTGATAAAATTGACATGTTATGGACATTGAATTACAACATGATTTTATACGGAGAAGATTTTTTCAGGCAAAGAGAGAACTTTGGATTTTCTTTGTTTTCAACCTTATTTTTCTAAAGGAATGCAGTTGCAGTATTGTTGATGGAGCAAATGTCTGTCATGTGGAGAGCAGTGGTTTTTAATAAAGTGCTACAATGATTTTGAGTCAAAATTTGTTATTGACATTACTAATCCTATGGATCCTGAGTGCTGTTGTTGTTGTGTCCGGGACGGGTCGTTCCCTATCATTTTTTGGAAGAATTCCCCCCACAGGTCAAAAATACGGGGAACATGATATCGTCCCTCATGCTATTTTAACTGACCCTTCCAATATCAGTCATATCAGTTTTCAGTCAAGCCAACAGAAGTCCATAATTAGTCAAAGTAAAAGATGTTGTCTGAAAAGCAATTTACTTTTTAATTCAATTGAGTTAAAAGTTGATAGAAGCTACTATTTGACCTGCAGAGGTCAAAACATAATGAATAGGAAAATGCACAAAAATTGGCATAAAGTTCCATGACCCTTCTCTATTATTACTAAGCACTTGAAATGCTAGATGAACGTGAACGGCGTTCAAGTCCAACATTTTTCTTGTAAATTTGTCTCCTTACTTTTTGATCCCTGTAGGCCAAAAGTAGGAACGTAATGGTTAAAATCGCAAAAAAGTCCATTTCAAAATTTATTTGGAGAGTCAGAGGAACATTTTCTGTCAAGTCTCAGCTCAATCGAGCAAAAAATTAAATTTATCCTCAAATTAAAGAAAAATTGCTTGAGAAATATTTCGTTAATTACATTTTCTATTTAATATTTCAGATACAGGATCACGCTCAGAAAAACCTAGTCCATTTGTACGATTACAAAATGTGCCATCACTCTTCTCTTATTTTTTCCGACCCCTTACCCAACCAACAAGATCACCCTTCACCTTTAACAAAAACTCACGACCGTCATTTTCATTTTTTCGAACCACGACGATCAGTCCTCGAGTGTCAGCATCATCCCCATTATTAAGGACTCATCATCAAAATGAACGTGATGGACAAAAGTTAATTATGACAATCACAAGTGTGAATGATCAAACTTTCACTACTACCACAACCAGAAATGTGGACATCAGTCAATCAAAAGATAAAATTCCCATTACTCACCTGCCTAATCAAAATAATGATAATAATGTAATTTATAATGTGCAAGAAATGGCAGGTACTCAGTCAGTGACAAAACCCTCAGCAGTATTGACAAAAAATGAAGAGGATTCAACGACAACAGAGAATTCAAACGCGACTTTGGTCCGGACACCACGACAGAATGATTTGATGGATGGGTTTACGGATGATGAACTCAGTGACCTTCCTCCACTTCCTCAGGTGAATGAAGATTACGAAGAGGACACGCGACAAATTTCTTCAACTACCAGTACTACTACTACTACTGTTCCAACAACTGTCAAAACAACAACCACTTCGACCACTACTCCTCGAACAACAACAAAAACCACGTCGACTACTACTCCTCGAACAACAACAACAACAACCACAAGTACAACAACTCGTCCTCCATCGACCTCCACAGTCCCACCCGCAAGGGTCACCACGTCACAAACGCCGAAAAAACTTTACGAAACCATCATCCTAGAAACCCCTACCAATGTCGCCGTCTTCAATTCATCCGATTCGGAAGAACTTCGAGATTTACCTCCATTAGCGGATTTCCCCGAATTCGACGAAGATTACACGGATGCGGACCAAGCCATCAATTTCACTCCAGTGACAACCACTCAAAAAATCCCAGTAAAAGTTACAACTGATTCATCCAAGTTTAAAGAAATAAGTGGGGGCTTTCCAGACTTGCCAAAACCTGACCAAAATAACGTTGTTGCCTCCTCCGCGAAACCACCCTCACCAAAAAAGGGAGTAACACAATCTTCAGTAATAAAACAGATTAGTCCCAACCCCATCCCTGATGTCGATCAAGAAGAGTTTGCTGACCTCCCTCCTCTACCGTCAGGTGAAGACGATGCAGCATTCGATGATGGAGAAGATTTATCCCAATTCATTCGAGAGAAATTTAGCACCACTTCCAAACCTGTTTCTTCTACCACTACCACTCCATCAACTACTACCCGGGCGACTGCTCTGCCTAGTCAAAAAAGTTCGTCAGCCGAAGAGACTGGAAGTGCTAAGGAAGACTATGGTGACCTCGCACCGGTTCCAGTGTCCGAAGAGGAATATTATGAACCCGGAGGAAATGTTAACGTGCCAAATATTCCTTCATCAACCCGAGCCCCTGTTACAGTCCGAACCACAACCAGAAGATCAACAACAACAACCACAACGACAAAAACAACTGCCGAACCGAAGTTTATTAGCAACCCGATCGAATCCGGACCACCTTTCCCACCCGGCCCGGATGAACTCGACGAGGAAGAAGATCAAGATTTCAACTTTGATACGAATCAACAACAACAATTTGTGAATCCTCCCACGCGTCCCACTACCCCTCGTACTACAACAAGGACAACTACCCCTCGTACTACAACTAAGACGACTACAACTCGTCGACCTGTCACAACAAAACCTCCTTCTCCCATCCCCCGACAACAACCATCATCGGAGTCGCCATTATTACCCGAATCCGAATTTGACTTCAGTCCGTCTTCCGAACCCCCCAGACCACGTCCCATCCTTCCTTCTAGTCCCGATTCGGGTGGACACACGAATACTAATCATTTTGCAAATGAGCTACAACGAATCCGGGACAGTTTGCAAAATCTCTTTGCATCCTTCACTCCTCCTCCTCCTCCCGTTCCAATCCATGACACTAGACAATCCCCCTCTCCAGTGAACCATTTCTTTAATATCCATATCGGGACGATCAATCTGAACAGTGGAGATCGGTCACACGTAATTTACAACGGTCCTGACCCTCACGCTCTGAATCCGAAGAGAGACACCCATCCTGAAGCTCGACCGGATAGTAGCAGTAATGATGGGGACAGTAGTTCATCGCAGTCAGTCCCTGTCCCGAGTACAAGTGTTATGTTGTCCGTAGGAGAAGGGAAGAAGGATAGACCTAGACCAACATACAATAGCAATCAACCTATCCGTTCTTCGGACAATTTCCATAATTCTGACCTCCCTCCGATGCTCAATGTGGATTCATCTGAGTTTGATGATATAGAATCTTCCCTCCCGGGTAGTATAAAAACTATTGAAGGTGGTCCACCCATACCTCTAGCTCCATTGGATGACGAAGATGATTTGGCCGATTTTCCCCCATCACATGGTATAGTCTCTGCCGGGAATTTTGATTTTAATGTGAGGGCTAAACCTGTCACGGCAACGAAGGTCACCCCGTTCAATTCGGGTAGAGCATTCCCCGACAAACCACCTCTACCCATTTACTCCGAAGATGATTCATCGGACAGTTTCGTGGACCGGTCGTCTGGTCCAGTGACCAGAAATCGTGAGTCTGAAAATCTAAAGAATTTTTTGTAATTAAGTAAGTATTGCCGTATTTCAAGTACTAATTTTTTCTGCGATTTTGATTTATTCCAGAAGACAAACAGACGAGTCGAAGGACAGGAAGACGGAAAATTTCGGATGGTCGTCGTAGATAAATTTATAAAATTTTCCAACATCCTGAAGACTGAAAGACTGAAAACCCTGATTTTTTGTTCGTTTTTATTGTCCAGTAAGGAGTAAGCCAAACGTCTAATTATTTGGACAATTTCCTGTGATTAAAATGATACATGGTCACAACCACAACCGTCAAGATATTATTTGAGTAGATTTTTTAAAATGAATAAATTAAATCAATTTTAACCAAAATGTCATCGCCGATGCATAAACAATTGTGTTTGTGTGTTATGTTGGTTTGTCTTTTTGTGTTTTTAGAAAAAATCCCATTTCAGCCAATTCCAGTTCCACAAAAAGAAGAGTGAAAAGGGAAGCAGAGGATTCCAAAAACATTGACAGGAACAAAAGACAGGAGGAGAAGGAGTTGTTCTAATGTAATGGCAAAGAAATAATTGAAGGCATAAATCCTTAATGGAAGAAGGATGACAAAAAGGACATTTTCCGGACACACTCCACTACTCTTTGTTTGCTTTAACACACTTTATTTGTAATGGAGAATGCCATTGAAGGAAGAGAGGGAGGGAGGAGGAGGGAGGGGAAAATGCATTTTCACAAAACCCAAATTTACAACAGTCATTCTCAAATGGGAAGGTCTGTTCAAGAAACTCAAGTGACAATCTTCAGACATAGAGAGGAAGACAGAAGAAGGAAAGTACACATGCACCATTGCAGAAGTTGAGAAACAGAGAGAGAGAGAGTGTGTGTGTGTGTGTGTGTTGGGAGGAGGATGGAGGAGGAAGAATCCGCAGAAGAAATGATCATGAATATGCAGCCAGTGGAATCTGTGCAGCCACATTTTTCACGGGAAAAGAATTCCTT
>WJFB01002130.1:0-22066 GCA_009870185.1 Pygmarrhopalites habei
TATTAAAGTTCTCAAAAACATTGCCAGCGAGCTGAACATATCTGTTCTTGCCTGTTTGCATACTGACGCTGTAGCGTTTAGAGACTTGATTCTTCAAAGGTACATTTCTTGAGGTCCTTGAGTTATAGTAGTATGTAACATGACTTTATTGTTAATTATTCCATGTGATAAACTAATGATTTTATATTTGATTCAAGATTGGAATACCGGTCCGAAGACATTAATCTGAAGGTTAAACAATTTCTGGTTGTTTAAGTAGACTTGCATATACATCCATATTTACATCCTGGATATATTTTTATTCACTGATGTTGTTCAGATTCCTACCCATAACAATTATGTAATATAATTTGATGTAGGTCGGCATTTTAGAATTTCTTGGTGTTTGTGCTCATACTCAACTGGGACTAGTTCAACATTTTTTTGAAGAGTCAAATTTTGTAGATCGACTACTGGATCTCTTTAGTGAAAAGGCAATTCAAATTTATACATTTTATGCTTACTGTGATATCGTCGCCTTCTAATTACGGGTATGAAAATATTTGTATTTTTGAATCCATACAGGAGGAAAGTCTGTCGATTGCGGTTTTGGGGTTTATCCGAGCACTTTTCCGCCGAGGTGCCAGTACAATAAAAAATTATCAAGGAGACATTTGGAAACATATTTTCGATCCGATGAAACAGATGAAAATGTATGAAATTCATTCATTTTAAAACTAGAAGTCCACTTTGACTTGTGTAGAACTTTTTTTGTTTTTAAATGACTAAATGAATTATTCTATTTACTTAGAGGGAGTAGACTGGAAATCATCACTCGTACACTCAACATCATTGCTTTTGAATTGTACGTGAATGGTGGAGGAGATCAGAATTTTGTAGCTGAGATTGACAACTTCCTTCGAAAAGATCAATTTCGTCGCATAATGAGGGTGAGTTGAATGAATGCTGTCATCACTATTTCTTACCAACACTAGAGAATAAACATCAAAATTTGAATTATAGTGAATGAATTTTATTTACGATCTCATTTTTGTAGATCTGTTGTGTATCTGAAGAAAAGGACAGAACCAAGGCACTTGTAGCCATCAAACAATTTTTTGTTATACTAACTAGCCGTCCTGACTTGGCTGAACTAATGCCTAAGGACACTAAGGCATTACTAACAAGTGAATTAATGGAAAAAATTGTGAGTGAAAATGAACTCAGTGTTGATGGAACGAGTGCGAGTACGATGGCTGAATTACTCCTTCACTTGTCCCCCTGGGATGAAGAAGAGTTTTTTCAAAATTTCATTGAACAAATTTCCCAGTGCTTTGAGAGAAATGTGATTGCAGTTCAAAAACCATTATTAGCTCTCATGATTAATTGTATCAAAAATAGCAAGTCAAATATAGACTCAATCACCATTGGCCGTATAGTGTTTATCGTCTCAAGAATTTTTTACAAGGCAGCTCAAGTTTATAAATCAAGTAAGCCAGAAATTGTACATCCGATCCTCGCCTTGGCAGCCAACATTGTTACCAGCATTATAAATTCTCCCAAGTGTGAAGGATGGAGTTCAACATTTCATTATCATTTCCTAATTATGGCAGTTGTGAATGTGGCCAGTGTGGGAATTTTGGTTAGTTATTTTTTAAAAAAATACTATTAGTTCCAAGCTGCATGATAATTGCACCTTATGTAAAATGCTATTATTGACTCATTTTCAGAAAGGGAAGGGCCCTGAAATAGTTGCGGAATGTCTCGGAGTTCTTATTCAATTGTGTTCAAAGAAGACTTACAACGTACTAGCGTATACATCGTTCAGTAAATACCTGTGGCTGCCGCTGGCAAAGTTTGCCACTCCAGACTTGAGAGATCCCAAATGGAATGACGTGTATCTACTTGGAATTCACTTGAACACGAGGATGATACATAGTCATAAGTTTCATTATTTGGAAGAATGTCTCAACTTTTGGGGACTACAGTAATGCCATACAACATTATTTTTAAATGTAGTGTCGATTTTAATCTGCTATACTTTATCTCTTTGTGTCTTTCAGTGGTCTATTTTTGGCTCATAAACTTTGGGATCTGTCGGATGTTGTGGATCGTTTTTTTCTAAAAGTAAAATATTTGCTTATAAATCTTTATAATATGGTTGATAAACATGAAAATATTCTCATATGCTCATTAATGTATAACTTTAAAAATGTAAATATGTATTGGTACTTTACTGGGAAATATTTCCCTGCATTTGATTGAATGATATGTGATAGAAATACTTCTCTGGCATTTGCAATTATATTGTGTAATTTGTTTTTTTTCTCTCTGTTACAGAATCCCGAGAAAAATTTTCTTGAAATGAAAGAACTTCTTGAAATTATTATTTTTATATTGGATGCTGTATCAGCCATGATTCCATTTATTCAACAGTGGAGACTTCAACAGCCCTATCCACTATCACAGACTCTTGTAAGTTTTGTTTAAAAACAATCATTAACTGTATACACTAGTCGCATCCCCCATCCTTATAGTTTTTTTTGCTTTTATAGTAGAAGCATAAAGTTGGACAAAGAGGTTTCCATCACTTTCCCCTTTGTTGGTGTTGAAGTATTGATAGCTTTGTCAACCAGTTGCTACATGTTTATGCAATAATTATCATTACTTCTCTTGAGCTCTTCAAAGCAAGTTCTAAGCATTACCTCATCCTTTGAAACTATGTATGCAAAGTATTTTGAGGAGTGTAGTAATAAAACAGAGTGTGGATGAGCTTTAGATCTTTTATTTAGGCCGGAAGCTTACCATATAAACGAAAGTGTAAAGGTCTAGGAAAGAGTGACTGAAGGGAAATACTTTAATCTCTGCTCTTCTTATTTTTCACCCACTATGAAAGTAATATCAGAAAATTTGAGTATCATGATGTACATATTTACACACCATGCTATATATTTACGGAATATACATATTATGTTCTGTATGTATATAGCTCAATGACTCGCATGCAGTGTGAGATGGAGATGGGGGAGTAGTCGTAGTGATGTAGCTTTGTAAAAGATGAGATGGGATAAAAAGACGAGGGTAATTTGTACAGGAAGGAGCTTTTACGACATTGCGAACATCTGCGGCGTTATTATCGCAGCCAAATCATTTACTCTTCCTCATTAGCTCTACGAAGATTCAAGCAAACTTGGAGACCAAATTAACTCCTCAAATACTCGAGATACAAACCAAGTAAGTCAACATAATTTAATACATCACTTTCTCTCACACTTTCACCTTTCTTTAACCGTCCATGTAGCTGTTTGGAGACATGATGACTTCAATTTATTTTAGTCATATATAAGTCTCAGCTTTCAAAGTGTCTCAATATTCGTTGGCTTTCAGCTTGTAAACATGTCTCCCCATGTTTTATTTATATATTTTTGTGTATGATTTTCCAATTTGGGATTATTTGTTAGTGTTTGATAAGCATATATGATGTCAATGACATGATAACGTTTCATCCTTAAAATTTTATATTTTATATATTCCATATGATAAAATAAGTTGTTTTTTAATTATAAAAAAAACATGTCCGGAACACAAATGAATGTACATCTTAAGGAAATTTGATGTCATGTACAATTACATGATTTTTGTTATGACTCAGATTATGGGAAGTCATGGGTCTTGGTATACACATTTTCTGGAAATTAAGACATCATTCTCATGAATTTGACTTTGGTGAACCCGGAGTTTTCGTGACAATCTACAGTGTGGTGGATCTTTGTGTGAAGGGCTTGACAAAAGGAGATAAGAAAAGTACCTTGAATGTGAATATGAAAAATGTTGTGCTCGTCACTCTCGAAAAATCTTTGGGTGTGATCTTTTTTCGTGGAAAAGAATTTCTTAAAATGATTCAACAAAATCCCAAAGATGAGAAAACACTCAAGAGAGACTTAGAGGCAGAGACGGTGAGAAGATGATTTATTTTATTCATTTTTTAGGTTACAAGAGTTGTTGGTTTACTTTTAATAGCTTTGTAAAATGTTTACCCTTCACCTTTCAATTGAACTGTAATATTTTAAAATGGAGCCTGAAATTGTTATTGCCATTTTGGTTTTTCTGTATGAATGATATTGATGGCGATCGTGGTGTTGACTGCAGGGGATCCCTCTGAGGATATATGAAAAGTTTTTTATGCTTGCAAAGGGAAATGCTGATGGATGACGTACAAAGAGTAATATGAATTCATTCTAGTATGTTTATTTTTCATTTTAGATTGCCGTGTGTGACAACGTCAAGCGTTTAGGACTGGCTAATGATTACATACACAAAATGTGTGTTGGCCTGGAAGAAATGTTTCGATAAACTTTTATGGATTCCAGTTTTTCAATAAATTTATTTACTACCAGTTAAGTCATTGATATGGTAGTTGAGATTGTTCATTTGAATTGCCTTCCAAAAGAATGAATAATGTAGACTTTTTCTTGTAATGTATTTGAATATGTACTCCCAATGAAATATCTTTTCCGGAAATATATTTTTGTTGGTATCATTTCCGATTCTGATGTCTCTCCTGCTTCTTTTTTTGTATTGATATGTAGGCCCATATTTTCTTATGATATATATATTTATACAGTATATGTGTGCCAATTAAATGAATAATGATTTACTTTCCACGTATCTGCAGTCATTAATTTCTGGGCATTTCTAATTTCTGACTTTTCATCTATACATTCTATAAGAATGATAAACCCGAGGGTGAAATGAGGACAGTCAGAGAAGGTATGGGGGGAATCCCATAGCACGGCCAACATCCAACTGGACGTGTGTATCGACCTCAAGAGAGAATGTCATCAAGATTCTTGAGTCTGCAGAGTACTAGTCGTTTCCCTAGGATTTTTTCATCATCATCTTTCCACATGTGATTTTGTCGCCATCATCATCATACTGGCGCATCGTGGGCATGTTGAATTTTTTACTACTCATCGGATGAGAATAGTAGACAAGTTTAGTTTGAACGTTGTCGTTTTCTCCCTCTCCCTCACCACTCACTACAGACGTAACTAGCCTCTGCATTGCTAATAGAGAATTCGGACTCATAATATGTACTACTACAGTGTGTAAAGGGGGAAAAGCAATCTTTTTTGGCATTAACCATGATTTCTCAGAGAGGGAGAGAAATTTCTACTACTATCATAATATCTCAGTGAATGTGGAATCCCAAATATTTCTCTCTCTCTCATCATTTCTCTCGCTCCTACTTCCAAATTTCCTTCACCTAAAATGAAAATGTAATTCTTCGTATCATTTCGGAGGGCATGTTTATGGAATCTTTCATATTTAAGGTATTTTTGGTGGCAAAACGTTGCAAGGAGTTAAATTAAAAAACGGGTTTGTAGGTAAGATATAAGTACCTATTCATGTGCAGATATTTAAGTAATATTATATTTATTTTGATATGATTTATCTATAAATACCATTTTTCATCCATATTCAAAAATAAGCAGTAATACATATATGTATATGCAGTGAAGGTTGTTTTTTAAAAAAGAAATTCAGCCTTGTACATTAGTATCATGGAAAAGACTTTGGAAAAGTTGAAGACTGTAAAGTAGACCACATCCGTTGGTGATGTCGAGAGAATTGGTTTGGTTGGGATAAGAAGAGAAATTGTCCTTATAGAAAAGAGGTACTTAATACACATGCAAGTTTCAATTTGAGAGCTCCTCCTCCAAATTATGTATAGGTGCGTAATATGTATATTATTTTTATGTAGCTATATAAAGAAAAAAGGGAGGACTTCCAACATGAAAGATACTTGATGTAGGGAGGGGGAAGCTATAATTTAGAAAACTAACCAACGTTGTCAAAAGTACAGTGTTCATTACCAGGCATGAACTAAACATAGATATAGAAAACTTTCACCGTAATTTTTCATGTTCAACAAAAGTTTGGAGGGAGGAGTGTAATGAGAATCTCATACATACATACATGTATGTTGGGATGGATGTGTGCAGAGTTTTCTTTCTTTCCTTTCCCTCTCTTCTTTTACATCATTCCAATGGGTATGTAAGCTGCTGTGTAAGTAGCATAATATAATTTGGGCATCGGAGTCAAGTTTGCAAAGCGCAAACAGGTAGTTAAGCTGTTTTTTTCTCTCCATCTCTTTCTCTCCCTTTGTGTGTGTGGTTGTGTGTCTGTGAGCTTGATCTGCCATAATAAGGATACTAACAAAGTTTTCTTTACACTCTCTCTACTCTCCAGTCCTATGTGTAAAGCGAAAAAGAGGAGTGGGGAAATTGTGCGTAACCACTAATGATGCTTGTATTATAGAGAGAAAAGTTAACGAGAATGATGAGCTTAATGTACATTACATGAGTGAATGTATAATGTGAAAGTCCATTCTAGTTAAATAATTCGAAAGCAAAAGTTGAATCGATGAAAATCCACTTCACTTACATATTGTGTGTGTGGAGGGAAGGAGAGAGAGAGAGCAGGTTGGGAGCTTTGGGAGGAATGATAAAAATCAGGACTGTTCACATTTCTCATTATTTTCTGAACAATTTTCATTTTCGTCCAATTCCTATCGCACCAGATAGAAAAGGACAGACGAGGAAGAGGGAGGGGAGAAAAGGGGTTAAAGAAGGACTCAAGTAGAAGGAGAAATAGAGGAAGGCATTATGCTAAATGAGTTTAAGATCGTGGTGAGAAATGAATTAATGAGATCAGGGCGAGTATCACTTGGAATGTGCTGGATGCTGTAAATGAATTCTGTTGGAAATACACACTTTGAGAGGAAGAGAATTCGGCAGAAGGGAATAGAGCTTTTTCCATCGCTTTCCCTCATGCTGTCCTTCCCCTCTTCTTTTCTCTCTAGATTCGTAAAGTCCTCAGATTTGCATGGAACGGAACTTGAACTTTCCCCTCCTTCGTCACACACGCAATACTGTATAGGGATATATATATACATATATTAAGGAATGAATCTCCTTCTCATTCGTTCAACCTCACACAAATACATACAATATACTACACACAAACCAGACGACCTCTTAGAACGAGATGAAGATGAGGAAGAAGAAGTGGGGGAAAAAGTTTCTTCTTCTTTTTTTATCTTTTCTCATCTGATTCTTGGTTTTTGTCGATTTATTTTCTTCCGCAGAGCTGGGAATAAAAACTAACCATATTCTAGCTTTGGTTGTAATATATACGTATATAAGTAAAAGTAGATAGTAAGGAGAAATGAAAGGAGGGTAAAAGGTAGGAGAGACTACCACACACACACACTCATATCATTTACTTATATACATATATATAGGATGCGGAGACTGTATGGCATCTTTAAACTCTCCCTGTCTATTCATTTGCTCACCCTTGGCACATTTCTCTTTGCCCTTCCTCACAGAGTATGTTTCCCCCATCTTCAAATTTCAATCTTTATGGTACATACACTTACTTTCTATTCAAGAGAAAGAGTCAGAGTTGGTTCATCATCATAATCATTGATCCTCAATGAGATGATTTTTAAATCATGTATAATATACTCTTTTTCTCCTTTTATTCCATAGCCAAAACCCAACTTGTTACCAAGTCAAATGTGCTGAGCTATCTTTATACTCTACACACACACACAACTCTCTCTCTCTTTTCGTCCCTCCACTTTCTTTCTACAGTTGACTTGCTACACATTTAGGCCACAGTACGCGAGCATGGTGAAACTTGTGTGACTTTTGTTCTCCTCTCAACTCTATTCTCTCTCCCTCTCTCTCTCTCTTAATACATATATGTTTTACTCCACTTTTTACTACATGTATGTACATGTGTATACTGCAGTCGAGTAGTTTGTGACTTGTGCAAATTTATGAGCCACACACACCAGGGAAAACTATGAAGTTGGCGTCTCCACTAGTGTACCACCACTACTTTGTATTTCTCTAGAGGGTCACTCTCTTTCCTCCTCCTCCTCCATATTCTCCATGGTTACTCAGTCATGTATGAAAACTGGGAAAAACTATTTTACCCAAAACCTCTGCCTCTGCCACTGCCACCCGCCCGCCCAAGTCCCGTCCTCCGTATATATTGTAGAACCATAAATGTACATCCTCTCCCTTCCCTCTTGTTCTAATCATTATCATTGCTCACTCTCCCCATACAAGGTGAAGAACATGAGTGGCCTCACTCCCACACTCCCCGTTCTACTACACCCGGACTAACAACAACAACATTAGCTCTGTAGCATAAGTGAAGTTGCTAATTTAACAATTGCATACTTGTCCTGTCCTCCCTACCCCTCTCTCTCCATGTATGCAATATGTAATAAATTTAATAGAGTTTACACCACCAACACCAGATGAGATATCCTAATCATCAATAATGTGTGCAACACCACCAACCATGTCACAACATTCCTGGATCCCTTGCAGTCGTCCCGTACTCAACAAAGACAGGTGGAGAGAGTGGATGTGAAGGGCAAGCTAGTGCTTCATTAATTGTGAAAAGAGAAAAGTTAAAGCGTTATTGAAGAAGTGTGCTTCATAGTCATCTTTCCTCCCGGCTACATTGTCCCACAGTCTCTTAAATTATACCCTATTAAATTTATCTTTACTCTCTCTCTCGAGCAGAATATTTTGTTTGTGTCTACAAAAGGATGTGGAAGTTGTGTGCACATGCATCCATTCCCTACAATAATGCATATGAACTGATAGGAAATTTGCTAGGAAGGATGAAAGCATGAACCAACAAGAGAAGACATTATTATTACGAGAAAGAGTGGGAAAAAGACGAGAGGAAAAGACTTTTGTGTACGTACATGTATGTATACATCATGGTGCATACATAGGGAAATGTTCTCTGAAAAAAAGAAGGGAAAGAATATGGGGGCGTGAGTGAGGATGAAGAATAGAGAGAAAAAAAGGGAAAAGGATGGGACTAGAGAGGAGGAGGCGAAGGAAGAGAAAAAGAAATACGTGAAGGAAATGAAAATGAAAGGAGAAAGTTCATAATATATACGACATGTATTCGACATTTATTTATACATATTTTATACTGTGTGTTTATATAATATTATAGTCCACTGTTTATTTTTCTCGTCTTTTCCTAAGAATCGTAAATCCTATTTTGCATTTGTGTATGCCTTTCCTTTAATAAATTATCCACACGGAGAAATATAGAATTTTACTAAGGGAGATAAATGAGACTCATTTGTATAATTAATATTTGTCACATTTTTCTATTTTTAATGAAATGACTCTTGACTGAATGCCTCATACACAGCAACAGTAAAATGGTGACCTAATCAAGCTTACGATGACTTTAAAATTGCTCTGGAATGGAGAGCAAGAGTTTTCCACACTTTGTCCAACCAGCCAACACACACACGTGTACATATTTATAATTGTCATAAACTTGAATAATTTCTTTATTATTGACTCCGATTCTATGGATGAAGATAAACTCTAAATGGCTTTATCATGATTTGTTAGCCACATAGAAAGAGAGTGTGAGAGAGAGAGAGAGGAGAGAGAGAGAGAACGATAACAAGTTGGCCATTAGGTTAGGCTAGCTTTAATGATTATATCATGTAAGTTATGCTCAAGACGGAGGACAGCATTTATGGCTCATGTCATTTACTTTCTTCACATACCGGCTACATAGACTAGCCCTTATGCTCACATATGTTTTGGCATGTGCTGGAAACCCACTACGGGTAAAGAAAGTCCCTCATGTCCTGGCTTTGTGGTGGTAGAAGATAATCCGGAATACAGCATAGCAGTAGAGAGGGAACGATACAGCAGGAGCCAGATTGTGTATTTCACCAGCTTTGAATTACCTGTAACCTGTCTCCTCCTCCTCTGTCGGTTCTTCTGTTGAGAGGAATAGATAGGTTGCATGGTGGCTATCAGGCCCTCACATCTGAAATTGGAAGGAGAGGGGGGAGGCTTGAAGGAAGGAAGTGAACGACAACAATAATATGTCGAGTGGAGCCAGCGGTGTCATAAAAGACCCCTTCCCCACATTTTATTAGTGATTAGAGTAAATTAAATTGTTATGGAAATGGCCTTAAAAGAATAGTAGAGTGGGGAAGCATAAGCTCCTCGTCCTCCCTTCTTCCCTCTTTCTCTCTTATTCCCCAACAAGACATACGGAGAGTGTCTCCTCTTCCTCGCTAATACTGTAAACCCTCTCTCTCTCTTCCTCCACTTTCACTTCTACTTTTACCCCATGCCACATTATAGACACTTGAGGAAAATTTTCTCTATGGCAAAGATCCATTTTGCTGGAGTAACCAATTGTGTCAACAAAACTGTCAAAAAAAAGTCTTACTTGTACTAGGCTAGGGAAAAAGCCGAGAGGGGTGTACACGTGCGTGTGGGGGAATATACCCGCATGTATTTCAGATTATATCACCCTTGTCACTATTATCATTTACATTTTTTTCCCTCGTCTCCTCAACACACACGTGCACACACTTACAGTACTTTCTCTCTCTTGTGGAAGCACAAGGTGGATGGCTAAAAGCATAAACTTACCTTTCACCAGAATTACTAAAATTGCCTCCAGGCAGTTTTCCCTCTATTTATCTTAACTTTCTCCAACCACACCACCAACCTACACACCTTTCAAAAAATTGTAGTTATTTAACCTTGATTTATTTTAAGGAGGGAAAAGATGGTGAGAGGGAGGCGAAAAAAGTTTCGAAGAACATGAGAGTAAGCGAGAGTACATACCTAAAGTGTAGAAGACTTTTTCTTCTTTTTATACGACAAACAATTCAGTTTTTCCTCCCATCTTACTATAAGCACCATTCTTCCAAATGAGCTGTGTGTGTGTGCTGGAGATCATGGTTTTTCTCGCTTTCCTCTTTTTATTTCCTCAGCAGTTTTTATGTGACTAGGACGAATACTATGCAAGGACGAGGAGTTTGTATGATGGTCATTAAATCACACAAGGCCACCCTTTTTACTGTTTTAAATTTACTGAGGATTTTCTTCTAAAGTACTCTCCTTAAAAATCTACTCCTCCTCCTCCTCTTCTGAACGTACATATGTCCCCTTGAGACTGCTATAAATGAATGAATGAACCTATTTTATGGAACGGCAGTGATACCAACAGGATTCAATTTGTATTTCTATTTTTTAAAAGAAAACAAAAAAATGGTGCTACTTTCTTTTCCAAAAACTCCTTTGTTACAACATGGAGAGAGAAAGTTTAGAATTTATTTGGTGTGTAAATCCTGACCTTGTAGTTTACTTCGACAACTTTTTTTGGGAGACAAGATGTCAAAGAAATGTTGATTAAATGATATGTACAATGTTTACTCACGACCCAGATTAAGTTTAGAAATACTTCAACTTTAAAAAATATATATCAAAGTCTTTACTTTGTAAAATCAATCCAACTTTATACTTTTAGAATTCAATTCCCAGGGTCTTCAGAAACAGACGCAAAAAACTCATTATCCTTCGTCATTCTTCCGTTCATTCCCCTCCATTAGCGTAGCTGTAATGTATCGTGTGTGGCTCAAGTTGAGCCAAACACACACGTATACACACACCCCAGATTTCTCCAACACATTGATACTGTGGAGAGAAGAGAGAGAGAGAGTTGGGAGTTGTTGTTTTAAAATTCTGTACGAGACAACTGTAAATTACAGGTCTCAGGTATCCGTGCCATCTCCCCTCTCCCTATCCCGTACTTTTCTTCACAATACACAGTAGACAATAGAAAAAAGGAGGGCTGGAGGGGTTGGTAAACTAAACAAAAACTTTGGTTTGAAAACGAGCCACTTGCTTGTAGTTGATACTTACAAGGGAGGAGAAAGAAAGAGAATAATTAATGAATGGAGTTTAGAGCATCTTCCTCCCGAACTTCCTCATCATGACAACGCTCTCCCTCCACACACACACACACACCCACACCCATACACAACAGTCACAATAGAAGAAGAGGCGGTGATGGGGATTCCAGGAAATTGGGGGCAGGATAGGGAAGGGAGTCTGGACAAAAATAGAGGAAAATCGTTGTCCACACACACACTCAGTCACTGTAGTCGTCAGAGAGGATACTAGAATTCAATGATTCGATGGAAAAGTGGAAAATGGTTGAGCTAACTGGAATCAAAGCCACGTTCTATGACACGAAAAAATCCATGTTACTAGCCATATCATCATCTGTCTCTATACGAAACAGTCTTTCGTCTTACTCCTACTTTCTCTTCTCTCTCTCTCTCTCTCTGCATGCATATACAACATCCCACTTGACACATTGGCTTTATGAGACACACACGCACACCGACAGAGAAAGAGAAAGGGGGAAAATGCGGAGGAGGGTGGACTGGTTTTCTTTTGGTCCTTTTATAGTGACTACGTGTCAGACAGAGAGAGTAGATTTCTTTGAAAATGATGACTTTTCTCCTCCACGTCCCTTTCTCTCTGTTCTCTGTATGTGCATCCACAAAAATACAAGGTTATACTATTTTCCCCTTTTGCCATTGCATATCCCATGCCACACCATCGCTTTCTCTCTGCCTCCTGGTTCTACTCACTGTTGCTTTCTCTTTTCTTTTTCCTCCCGTTTCATTGAGCGGAGAGGCATTGAAACGACGGAACGAAAGAGTCAAAGACTAAAAAAATGTACACTGACCATTTTGAGTCACCACTGCATTGCACTGGACCTTCCATCCACACACACACACAAACTATATCAAATGGAAGAGTAGATTGAGCAAAAAAAGGAGAAGCGTATCAAAATGTAGTGAATTCTGCCCACAGTTGAATAATATTATATAGCTTTCTCTCTCGCTCTCTGTGCGTGTGTGTGTCTGTCTATAGAGGATATATTGGAATTTGTCTTTTGAGTCACTTATACTTTTATCGCCGTGTGTGCACGATTGCCTTTGCGTATGGTCAGTCCAGGAGCCAACAGTCCACGTTTTCCCCTCAGCTCTCAAAGTGGAGAGTGAAGAGATGGAAGTAAATCATGAAATAAAGAAGAGAAAGAGAGAAATTCTCTCTCTCTCTTTCTCTTTTCCCTTTCACAATTCATCTCTCTCTTGATTCATCTCCACGTCTCCCACGTCCCTTCCCTTTTTACACTGTAAAAAAAGAACTCACTTTTCCCTCCTCCTCTTCCCTCACGCTCTTTTCCCTTTTAAACGACTCTTTTTGAGTGGGCCTCACCATACAATACCATAACATGTAGCATAGATAGGATAGGGTGAGCATTTAAACCTTATTCACAGCTCGTTGAGTCTCAGTTTGGATGTATAATGTAACGTCGTCGTAAGTAAACTCAAATAAATTCCAACCACCACCAACCACCATCCAAAAAAGAGGAGGCAGAAGAATCCTCAGAGCATTGGGCTCTAGATAAATATATGTCTTCTCTTGTTTACTAACACAATCAAAACTACCAATGCAAGGGAATGTTAGCAAGCCCACTCTTCCCTCTCTGTCTCTCTCTCCTACATTAATAAATAAGGGCGGGAGGGTGGCGGACGGACGGGGGTGTTTGTGTAACTTTGAAAATAGTCACACAGACGGAGCTTTAAAAAATATAGGGGAGTAAAAAAAATTCCTTTCTCTCATATCTTTTGCAGATAGAAGAGAAAGAAGAAAGGGAAGTACGCGGAGCGTGTACAAAGAAGGGAGAGAAAACTTTGGCAGATGGGGAATAGCAATGGGCGGCGTTTTGTGTATAAGCCAAGATGTCACATAATGAGAAGATGGAAGAATCTAGCATTTTATTTGTAATCAGATCTTTTACGAGAACAAAATTGGACAGGCAATGTAGAGAGTGAAAGTGGAAGGGAGACGAGAGAAGGAGGATGTCGTTTATTTCGTAGGACGGATTCTCTCCTTTTTTCCTTTAAGGCCTTCCTCTTTCCCTTGTTTTCTCTTTCTCTCTCATGCTTTGGTATATCCTCTTGTGAAACTGCTGGGTGAAAGAAATCTCTTTCTCTCTCGTCATCCGTGTGTGTGTCGTGTTCCCTCCAACTTTTTCCTGGAGGTGTATCTCATATGATACAAGGGGCATTATAACTGGGTGAATTATGTTAAACTTTCATTTTTCCTCCCTCTACTTGTATATATTATGCCCATTTATTCCGTACAGGGATATATATATGAACAGCAGAAAAGAAGAAGGAAAGGAGAGAAAGACAGGGGACTGTTGATACATTTTTATATAGGATTCTCATCTCTTTCCCTTCCCTTTCATGACATTCCTTGACAGGTTGCCGTCGACTTTTTTAGACTGAAAAAAGGGAAAGTCAGAGAAGGAGGATGAAGGAGGAGATGGAGGAAGACACACGTTGTAATATGAGTCGTGCCTCATATCAATTGTACATCTCCATGTTAACCAAGCGTACATGACATGCCTTCCTCCATCTCTTTCTCTCTGTCTTGCGTTCCCTTTTTCCTCATCAAGATGAAATCTTCCACTCAGTCAAGGGAGACTGAGGTTGGACTGCAGGAAAGACAGAGACTGAGAGAGATTACGTATCGACGATCATCGACTCGTATATGTACTTCATCTTACTCTCCTTCCATCCACCCCCTTCTCAAAAAAGACACACACACACGATACATTCACACAGAATAAAACAGAGAATGGAAAATTTTATTATGAAATTTGTCAAAAAAAATTTACTCCTTTGTCTACACTGTACACGCACACACAAATTTACTTTCTCTCACTCTCTACTAAACAAAAGGTCGTTCCAGCCTACATAACACACAACCCGTGTTGAGTGTACCTATACAAAATTCATTCATCGGATAAGGAGAAAACAAGGTCCAATTAAAAATAATGCGTCGACTTGAATAAACAATGAAGAGACGCTTTGGCGTTGGTGGGGAAGTTTTGAGAGTGTACCACTGCCTTTCACCATTACCTGTAGTTAGGATGGCGTATCAAGATTTTCATTTCCTTTTTTGTAGAGCAAAACTCCCGAGAATCCATTATTTATTTTTTTAATATTTGTGCCTCCACCCCCTCTCAATCCTCCAAAATTAAAAGATTGCCTCTTACGACAATATATATCTCAATATAGAGGAATATATGAGAATTTCATATCAGCATTGATTCCACACACACACACACACGCTCACTCTCACCCGTTTCCTTGTCAAATGTCAACGGGTGGGGAGCTGCTGGGATCCCGTTTGAAAATAAAAAAAGTATAAACTATTTTTTTTCTCTCCCACTTTCTTTTTCTTCCTCCTCCAGGAAATTGATTTCAATAGACGAGTAGGGATGATAAAAGTGTGAAAATGTCTGTCTGAAAAATATAAATTCATTTAAATTACTTATAGGGTCATGGATCCAGCCTCCGTCTTTCCATGAAAACACTGTCATCATGAAAAGACGTACAGAGAAAGGAGAAGAAGAAGAAGAAGAGAAGGGAGTTTGGATCTTTAGCCTCTTTAGCTTTTACACCTCCTCCTGCCCAAAATGAGAATGAGTATTCTTTACACGTGCGTCTCTTTCTTCACACGACGAGGAGGACGAGGACGAAGAGAAAGACGAGGACGGCTCTTTTTCTTTCTCCTCGTTTTCTTATATGTACTACTTACGATTAGACAGACGGAGTTTTCAACTCAATATTGCCTTTGCCTTTTCTTCTCCTCTTCCCCGGCCCACCCCATCCAATGCAATGTGAATGGAGTAAGAAAAGAGTGGAGAGGAGCTTAAATGAAATGATCCTATATGATAAAAAACGTGAACTCCATTATTTGAGATATTTATTGGTTGGGAGAAAGCAAGGGAAAGAGTTGTATGCTCCACCATCCTCTCTCGCGTTTTTTCCCTTCTCGTTTCTTTCCCTCTCTTCCCCTCTCTCTCTTTTCCCAACCAGGAATTCCCTTCAAGGGAAAGTGCTTTCCCTCCCTCTTCGTTTTTTTCCCACTCTGTCCCTCTCTCCCTCTCGTTCGTCTGCGGCTATTGTGGCCAGACGTAATTGTCGTGTCTGGGTGTGTGTGTGTGCAGGGCAAGTGGAGGGAAGAGCAGCTGACTCGACTGTGGAGTGCCAGTGAAAGTGGGAAGTGTGGGTATCTGCCTGCCTTACTCTCCCTCAATTGACAATTGTCAGTCAAGGCATGAGTTTCTACTTTCTCGCTCGCTCTCACTCACACACACACGCACAGACACACAAAATCTCCCCTCGTCTCAACTGTCGTGTTGTCTTCCCTTTCTTTCCGTCCGACTACACTCATCATTTTCAAATTTTATGCACGAGCGAAGAATTTTTTCCATTTGATTTCGTTCTTGATTCTTCACTCGTATCAATTTTAATTTCTCTCCGCATTTCTGATCACCACTTCCCCCTCCCCGCGCCTCTTTCAATTTTAATTACGATTTTCGAAGGAATTTTCTAATAATTCTTGAAATTATTTTCCCAATGAATTTATTTTCCAAAAAGAATAAACTGTACTTTGACTACATTATGTCAGGTAAAGTCTTCACACACACACAAACTCGACCTACTCCAGGTGTGTACAATACAAAAGAGAAAGATTTTGAATGACGAAAGTATGGGAAGAGGATAAGGATTAGGATTTGTGAAATTTTGAATTCAGCTTTTATTATTAAACAGTCGTTAAATTCTCGTTAGGTCAAAAGGGGGTTGTGTCATTGAACGGGGAAGTTGTTAACCAAACGATAATTTAATACGGACAAGTAAAAAAAGGCTAAAAGACGTAATATACTCTCGAGCCATTGTTGCTGAGGCTCTATTGGCAAAAGTGCAATAGACCTTCTCCTTTGTACTCTTTTCCCCCTTTCTCTCTCTCTTTCCCTCTCTCCCTGTAGCCTCAACCTATGTGTATGTGTATGTGTATGGCTATTAGCTTTAAATAGATTTTGGTTCTTCTTCTGATCGTGAGCGGAAAGAAGAGGATAATGTATGGTAAGTGGAGTAGAGAGTGAAATGTTCGTAAACCTACTTTCAAGCACACAATGTGTGTGTATATGCATAACCATAATATACATGTCAATAGGTAAAGAAAAGAGAGAGAGGGAGGGGAGGAGGAGGGGGAGTTTGGGAGAACGAATTTAGTTTAGACTCCAGCTCTGGTATTACACACACACAAGTGTAAGTGAGGAGGGGAGGGAGGGAAAACCACAGACGAAGATTAAAGTGAGGAAAATCTCTCTGTCTCTCATATACATATCCATGTGTACAGTGGGTACATATGGAGAAAGAGAGAGTTGGGTTAGCTGTGGAGCTCCCCTGTGTGTGCCGGGCGTATGGATGGGGTTAGAAAATGTACAAGTGTCACGTATGCCTGCATATATGAGCACATTTGCATGCATTCAGGGTAGAGAAGATCCATTCAGCCCCCACCACCATGAGCGTCCATTTAGCCTCCAGTAATTGTTCCTCAGGAACCATCTTTACAGCATCAACATCAAGAAGGTTAGCTGGATAGGATTCAACAGCCTTCCTCTCTTTCTTCTTACTCTCTTCTTCCAAAACCCTTTATCTCGGCTCTCCCCTTTCCATGAGATCCATGAGAGAGGGAGCGTATAGTGTTTTTTTTCCAAAAATTTATTGTGCTTTCACTACACACAGTACATGTACTGTCACGGAAATGTGCACAAACAAGAAAATGCAGGCTAAGGGTGTCGACGTGACTTCCATGGTCACCTTGAATCCTCACAAAATAAATATAGAATGATGATGGTGTGAAATATTAAGTAAATTGTCTTCAAAAAATATTTCTTAGTGTACAGTAGTAAAATTGACAAGAGAGAGAGAGGGGGGAGGGAGAGGAAAAGTGAGGGGACATTCTAAATTGTCCAGAAAATTCTGGACAAGTTGATTGAGTTGAGGAATACATAAATTAATTAAAGAACCCACACAGTAGAGCCACATACTACCGTCTGTTCTGTTCAAGAGGCGAGAAGAGTGTCCCTCTAATATAATTAATAGGTAGAGTTAATTCTCCCCTCTTTCTCTTTCTGTTTTATGCATGTACAATGTACATGTCACAAGTACATATGTGTGGGTGATTCAATGAGAGAAATGGATGCGTGATTGAGGTCTTTATCATTTCCCTTCAATGTATTAATAAATAGACAGTCCTCAGCACAATCAAATGTGAAGAGGTATTCAATTATATATATTCAATACATAGAGAGAGAGGGGAGGCGTGCATGTGTAGACAACATATTGTGGGGGACAGTATGTGTGTGATATTAAACATTGTTTTGCGTGTGTGTGTGTGACTAACTGAGAGGAAATCATGGACAAGAAGAGGAGAAAGGTGGAAATCAGTACATTTAAAATTGAGATGGGGCGTGAACAAAACGGAGGAGATAGAAGATTATTATAATATATTGTATTTAGACGGAGCGATGCAGGCGATGAGTTACCTTGGTTCTCTCAATGAGGACTTGAGAAATAATGCTGACGTTAGTGTAATAGGGGAAGAGGGGAGAGAGTGGAACTGTGATTAGCTAATATTAGTCAAAAGCAGGGGAGACTCTTGGGGTATTATATTTTGTGTGTGTGTGTATGTGTGTGTACAGTATTACAAGAATATATGGAGACAGGGGGAAAAGGAATGAAGGAGGGGAAGTTTGGAGCGTGGAGCGTGGAGCGTGGCGATGGAGGAGGAGTGTACGCTAGTTAAATTGACATTAGGAAAGTTGAGGAAATTGTGGCCAGAGTCAATATGAGAATAGCAGTCAATTAAGGCAGGGAATGCTTTGATCCTAAAAGTGGAATGAGAGAGAGAGAGAGAGTCGACGAGACGACGATGCGATGACTAGAGTTCTCTCTCTCTCTATTTCGTCGGTGAATTTCATTCCGTTTTTAGTTGAGGCTGTTGCCCAGCAGCAAGTACAATGCCCTCTTCTCCTTTCTTTCCTATCCTCTCTCCTCCCGATTTTATATGAGCTTGTATAGATGTGGATAAATGTCATACAAAACTTTCCTTGTATAATACACTACGTCTTCTCCATATCCTCCACACTAATTTTGTACGACTGATGAGACTGTCCTTTAACTACATATTTCCCCTCAATGCTTTCATCATCGAAATATCCACACACACACACACACACTCTCTCTCCCTGCACAAACAGACACACACGAGGAGGAGGGGATGGGGGAGAAAAGCATGTAATGACAAGTGAGGAGAAGGGGGAACCATAAGTGGGTCTGTATGTTAGTTAGGGTTCTGAATGTGGGATACGAATATGAAATTAAATGAATGAGATCCCTCTCGATTTGATAAGAGGAAAAAGGGAGGAGGAGGAGAAAGGACTTAGTGGGGCGCTACGGTTCTCCAAAGGATAGAGTGGGGGGAAATGAGGAAAAGTGAGAAGTACAAGGGAAAAAGAGAATGGAATAGTAGCAGCAGTCGTTCTGGCAGCTTGTAAACAAGAACAAAATAATACTGAACACACACACACGGCACTAGCACTAGCACGGGCACACGGGAGAGAAACGAGGGGAGGGAGACTTGGGAGGAAAAAGTGAGGAAAAGTCTTCTCATCTGAAAAGAGAATAGACCAAGTATCTGTGGAGGACGAAACTTTATGACATCAAAAGCCATAACAGCAAATACTTTGTATAGAGAGGGGAAAAGAGTATTTTGTTGTCCCTACGCGGTTTAGTCTCTAATAATTGCAACTTGCTTTCTCCCTCTCTCTCTCCTGCTTTTGCAATTGTGTCCTGAAGCCAGAACTTTTCTTTCACTCTTTGCCTGAGCTGTCACATTGGCTCTTTTCTATTGTATTGCGTGGGGAGGGGAGGGGTGAGCACAAGACCTACATAACTATTGTCATACTCACCCAAGGACAAACCTACGACTCAAACGACCAACGTTAGAGTAAGAGAGAAAGTTGACTCTGTGTGTTGTGTGTGTGGAGTCAATGTATACACACAAAGAGGTTTGTATAGTGTTTATGTGTGTGTGTGTGTGTGGGACAAAATGGGACAAAAAGTAAAACTAAAAATAACAACAAGCTACTTCCTCCCTTCTTCCCTTCTCTGTTCTTTGCTCTCTCCATATGACAATACAAGGAAGCCCTTGTATTAAGTTTTCACCTTTCAATTTCAACTCGAGACTGATCCAAAATGTCGACAATTGTGTAGTGTGTGTCAAACTCACTGAATTCTGTTTTGTTTGATTATATTTTCAATACAAGTTGTTGGTACGTGTATTGTTGACAATATACTATTTTTAAATTACCTATTTCAAAATGATTATATATTTTCAATTAATTTACCAAATTTTCCCAGAAAGATTTTAAAATACAAAAAGACATTGATATATCATTGCAAGGAATACAAATTCTAAAAAAAATAGTCTTTCACACAAATCTCTGCCGAATCGACGACAAGATCAAAGTCGATGATCCCAAAAAGCCAAAAAGGTTAGAATAATTTTGGATTTGTTCTGTATAAATTTAAATGTATTTTGTTCTACATAGTGGTCGACAAATTCAGTTCAAAATCCCCAAGATTTTATCTCTCACACCCAACCTCCAACCCAATTCAGAGTGAGAGAGAGTGTGTGAGTGTGTGTGATTCGGAAAGTTTTGTTAATATAATTATTTTTCATTATAATATATCGCACAATATTCCAAAGTTAGACTTTGCTTTACAAAACCTCCAAAAAAGAAGAACAAGACAAAGAAGCCGAAGTGTAGGAAAGAAAAAGTTTAAATGATTTTCGAGTTTGTGGGCTACCCTTCTCTCTCTCCTCAGCGACACACACACACCCTCCAATTATTCCTTGTCAACTGGATCTTTCTCTCTCTGTCTCTGTCTCCCCACATTTTCTTTCTTTTCTCACTTGACTTTAAGTCTTCTCCCCACACTATTCATTACAATGCCTAATACATCAGTTTGTGCAAGTCCCCACTCTCACTCACTCTCTCTCTCTCTCTCTCTCCTTTTTCCCTATTCATTTTTCAACCTTTCAACTTGAATGACTTTTTCTTTTTTCCCTCCACTTCTTCTTCCCCTTTCCCTCTCTCGTCCTTTCTGCTTCGTCTTCCAAAGTCAAAGAGAGAAGTAATCCTATCAACCACAACCAAAATTTATTTTTTCACTTCCCCCGCTCTCTCTCCAACCTTTTCTACCCCCTTCAATTCTCCATGTTATATAGCATACACAAATTTGTTCCCCCGGAACTTTTTACTTTATCTCCTCTTCACTTCAAAAAAGATCCTCATCTGCTCTCACGACAATCCCTCCTAATACGCTCCATCCAACTATTGTGCCTACACTCCCGGTTACATGTCAAACCTGCAAAAATTTTATTATTTATTAATTTTTTAATACAGCTTTACATGAGGAGAGAGAGAAAAAAACTTTCCCCACCAGTCCAATTTTCATACTCCTTTTTTTCTCTGTGTACATACATGTGTTGTATACACCACACACACACACAAATGGAGTCACCCGCTTCGTGTGTCGATTACCCTGCTAGTCGTGTGTGTGTGGAGAGAGAGAGAGAGAGAGAGAGAGAGAGACCCTAATGATCTGTCCTCACCCTCATCATCCATAATTTAAACTTTTTTTCTTCTCCCCCTTTTCCTGTATTAAGTATATATTTTTCTACTGAGCACATGGTCCCACAACGATTGTGTACAGTTAAGTAGCTACTTGTTCCCAATATTTTTCCATATAATATTTTCCCCTGTCCCAGAGGGGATGGCGGGTGTAAATTTTCTTTTTATGTACTACACTCTGCACGTATATTTAATAGTAAATATGTTCATCCATGTATAATTCGGAAGTGCGCACACACACTCAATTTTTTTGACTTTATGTCCAATGTCTACAGTCTGTCTCAAAATGATAGAGTCAAGGGTTTTTTTGCGATTTTGAGAGCATGCTGAGGATGACGATGATGCCACAGCAGCTTAATTATACACAAACTCAAATGAAAATCAACACCGGCCATAATTTTGGCGGTATGTGCAAAAATGAAAGCACATTTTTAAAAAATTGACTGTCTCAAAATGATAGGGTCAACAACGTTTCTGTTAAATTTTTTTCGATCCTTCAGTGGATAGTGGCTGAGACTTGATCTACGGAAGTCTCTCACCATATCGCACAACAATATTTCTGACCCGACTC
>WJFB01002131.1:0-22065 GCA_009870185.1 Pygmarrhopalites habei
TATTATTTATATCCCACTGGAATCTTTTTAAGGGCAACATTTTCCCCACTAAGATAAAAGTACTTTATTTTTTGTATCCTCTCTCACTCTCTCTCCACACCTAAATTCATGTGAGAGAAAGATTTTACATCATCAATCTATATAATATTAGTAAGTCTAATACGTCTACAAAGTTTCTCTCTATATGCGAATGTTGTCTCTCAACAATTTTAACAATTCTCAACAAATATTAATATATTTTCAAAAAGATGAGGATAGTTCATCAATTTGACATAGTTTTTTCTTTCAAATTTTTTTGTTTGTTTGTCTGTCTTCAAAATGGGAAACGATCACAAGATGGTAAATAAAACGTTTAAACTTTTTGTTGCCTGTTTTGGAGTCTCTCATGCAGCAATGCTCCAGTATAGTCTCAGCTTAATAAGCTCATAAATATCAAAGCAACAACCCATTAGTAATAATTGTTAACTGAAAAAAACATAATTTTTTCAAAAACTGAGAAAAACTCAATACGTATAATATACTTAATATTAACATATTCTCTGAAAATAATAAATAACCAACAAATATAATTTGAAAGCTCCAAATGGGTTTAAAAATACTACCTGGATAGTGAAAATATTTTATACTATATATATCGTTGAAATTAAAGTATAAAAAAATGAGACTTTTCAACAAATACGGTTATAACAAAAAAATAATAATAATATTTCGATTGCTGAAACTAAGTATACGATTTGCGGACAGCGAAAAAAAACCACAACCTTGACAAAAAAACTTGAGGAAGAAGAGGAACTGCTGCTGAAGATACTTTTTCTTTGACAATATTTGTAAATATTTAGTTGATAGGAGATTCTTTCTTTTTCTTCTTCTAAATAACCGTAAGTGTAGAGGAAGTCCGGAAGACTTACACATTGCATAGTTCATATTGAATGCATATAGAAATTCCAACTTTCCATCTTCAACTTTTCGGCAAATGTTTAATAGTCAAGTCTTCTTCCCTCCTCTTGTATTGCAAGGGTGAAATTGAAAATCAGACTTCACTGTAAAAAAGAGACATACAGGTCCAATTATTTTTTCAGATCACCTACTACAAAAAATTTTGGAAATCGAGTGGAATTATATTATAAATGTTTACAGAAAATAAAGAAACAGTTAGTAGGAGTAATGATCCAGTCAAAATATATAAAATTTAAAAATAAATATATATGCAATACAGTATGTTTTAAAAATGTTTCCTTACGAAGCTTCCAGAGAAGCGTCAGTTAGAATAAATAGCGGATCTCGTAGCGCGTCACTGGAGAATCGAAAACACATCAAATTATTGTCAATAATAATTGTAGGACGAAATTGTTACATTTCAAAAATCTTTCTCTATAAAAAGAAAATGTGTTTCTGTCAAGTTTGTATTCAAAAATGCACTAAAAATAATGATCACCTCATTATAATCACGCCACCAGTGCGTGGAGCAGTTAGTTTTGGTGAACCAGGACAAGAGGCACTTTGAACCATATTATCTTCTTTATTAGGGCAAGAAGAGCAGGTTGGTGGGATAGGTGACAAAGGACATATTCTGTCGGAACTACTCGAACAACGACTTTTCCCTTCTCTCTCAGACTCACAGCAATTACAAACTTGATCTGACAAGTGAAGTAGATGATTCCCGGGTTCCGGGTCCGGTTCAGAGACGGCAATGAGAACATCAGGAAGACGGGGTTCGGTTCCCTCGATCGTCGTGTCCAGGTCGCTATGGCTAATACAATTCAAAAGCGAACTGGTAGATGAGACACCACTCGAGCTTCGAACACTGCCCATGCTTTCACTACTGAAAACCAGCAAAAACAAAAGAAAAACAAACTGAAAAACAAAATCAAACTTCTAAATGCTACACAAATTATATTGATACTCTAAAAAAATAAAAAATAAACAATAAAAGAAACAAATATGCACAGTCACAACTACACGCTACATCTTCTATTGTGAAGTAAAATACAGTATATATATCGTTCAATTCTCCAAGTCGTGCTTATGAATAGTCAATGCGAGTCACTGCAATTCTAACTTAAATATACATATATATAGTAAATGTGTGTATGAACAACAGTAATATAACAGCGTACAAATAAAATCGTCAAAATAATGTATAAAACTACAATTTTCATTTCTTCAAAAAAATCAATGTTGGTAATTTTGGCAAATTAATTTGGGATAAAAAACACTATTGGGTGCGGATTGAGGTGGACAGTCTGAAAAGCTACCTGAAAAACTGACGATTCTTCAAAACCTCTGACTGCATATTAGGACCGCTGTGGTGATGCAGTTGCTGTTGTGGACTGTTAAAAAAGAATACCAAATTTTAATAATTATTCTGGATAACCAATTTCCTATTACTGTCATTGAATTATTACCTATTCCCGTAATTCCAAGATAATCTCTTGTGAATTGCCGAATCCTTGTCTCGACAGTTTTCTTTCTGTTGTGAGGATTTCAAAAAAGAATCATTAAAGTAAGTCATTAAAAAAATACATGGACAATGAATGCAATTGAACGACTGCTACAATTTACCTTAATATCTTCAATAGCTCCCGCTGTATGATATCGTTTGTCAGAACGTTCATTTCTAGCCAGGCGTTTAGAGAAACAAGTTGTTGTAATGCCAACTTCACCACATCCACTATCTCGACCATAGCTTTGTGACTCACTACTAGAACAACTTCCTGCTCTGCTTCCTATTTACGAAAAACACGAAAAACATTAAAACACTAATATTCTTCTGGTGTCAAATTCAAGAAAGATAAAAAAAAAAGTTAAACTGTCAACAAACCTCCAAAGTATTCACTGTGCTCGTTGAGTTGACCCCTGTCAGTCCCTGTCACGTACTCGGGGTTACTGTGTACTATAAGGACCTCATCTTCAAAGGGGTTATGAGATTTGTGTAACAAACTGAAAATTTAAAGAGAGAATAAATTTTACATTTCATTTGAATAATTCATTGTCAGGAAAAATATCTTTTTGCTACAGCCAAAATTTTTTACCCTGGAAGATGAACATCCTCAAAATTGAAACCTTCAAGGCCAGCTCCTGATTGACCTTCATCTACAAATTGAGACACAACACTGGCCACTGGAGAGGGATGAGTAGGGCTAAAAGAGCTTTGAGGAGGGGCAACAGGAGATACATCATTGCTGGGTGGGATCACGCCAAATTGAACTGAAAATATTGGGAACAAAAAATATTTTTACTATAAAAAAATTTAATATGACAGTCTACGGATATTGAAATAAATATGTTTATGACAAAATAATTGTATCGAGAATAAATTTTTCTTCTCACCAGGTACTTGAACATCCAGACTTGCACATTTTTCCACTGCATGATTTTCTGGACTGACAATGTTCTTTGCTTTCTGTAGAGGAGGATTACGAGACTGGAGAAGGGCATGGGAACGACGTAAAGAGCGAGGGGAGGGTGGGGGGTAGGAGACTCCTCGTTGGTTCGGACACAACGACTTGGGAACGGTGAGCGAGTGATGATGCATGGCGTAAGTAGGGAGAGAGGAATCGGAGGCAGCAGTCAGGTTTGGCAGGGACTGCCCTGATAAATTTGGTATAGGAATTTGTACTGATAATGTGTTTGGAGTTGGTGATTTCGACAAAAACAATCTCCTGTCGAATCTGGGGGAAGACGGACGTAATGGTCCAGTGTCTGTACTCAGTGAGCGTGACTTGGTTGACACTCCAGGAGGTTCATTGGCATTTCCATCGTCTGAGCTCAGACTCGATCCCCTCAGTTCCTGTTCAAAGCTAACAGCACGACTTGTTGAAATGGCTGAAACTTCATTCATCTCAATTGAACCACTGTGGACACATAAAAAAGTTTAAATTAATACACATTCATTGTAACCATTTAAAAATATAAAGGTATAGAGTGAGGATATTTTACCTATGGGAATGCACAAGACTGGACAATTGACTGGCACGACTGGAACCACCCCGAGGACTTCTTGATGACAAGTACATCATGCTTGTGCCTTCATCTTCCTCACCTTCACGGGGATAGTCAGCAGCTTCCTGAAAACAATAATGTATGACCCAGTGTTTATATGTATCAGTACAAAAATTAATGTATAGTTGTTGACAAAAAAAAATATCCTCGAATGAATCCTTACGTGACATTTCTCTTTTGCTTCCATGTATAATTTCTGGGCTTTCCTGATATGTTCAAGCCACTGACGGATGAGTTTAGGTTCATTATTTGTGTGAAACGACGCAACGAAAACTGTTGTGCCGTATTCATTTAGATATACGAGGCCAAGGGCAGAAGCATCTTTAGAAAATTCTCGACACACCAGTCGATCGACAATTAGTGGCTGTCTGCATACTATTTATAATATGACGAGAAAAAATGTTTCAATTTTTGAACAAAATTCGTATAAAATACCACCATAAAAAAGAAACATTTCAGTCTATACATTTCTATTATATACCTTTCATTTTTTCACCCTTCCTCCCCATTGGTTTACATATTAAGAGCATATCAGTGAACACTGCAAAAAAAGAAATACACTTTTTGTAAAACGATTCGTTTTTTTCCTACTTGTTCAGAATACTTTCGTTGATATTTTTGTAATCGTTCACGTTTCTCGTCTTGTCGAACATAATACATGATATATGTATGTGAATCAAAATGATTATAGGTTAAAAATCATGAATAAACGTTATTGAAACCAAATACTTACAGAAACAATGCACGTCCATCTGTAATTAAAATCCATAAAATTATAGACTCTCAATCGGACTCAACTAACTATGATGTATGATATGGATAGAGTAAGCGAGGCATTTTCTTTTTACCTTGGAAGTCAAAGAATCTTTAATTTTAAGATCGCCTTCAAAAACAAGCCATCTCTTTGAACGACAACCGGGCATGGGCTGTTATTATTTTAATACAAAACCACAAATTAGTCACACAACTTCCACTCATTGATTCGATTCATTAATTAAATTAATTACTAGTATTGTGCTTACATGGAACAAGTCCAACTTTGAGTGGAGCTGGAACAGAACATTATGCATTATTTAATTGAATGTAGTTTATTACAATAATAAATTTGTACTGTCTTGTATTAGTACCTTGACGATGGACTCTAATTCATCTTTTTCTTGTGAGGAGGGCAATACCTACAAAAAATGATGTTATATTAAGATAAAATGTGTAGATAATACACATGCAAAGAGGAATACGTAATTAAATTTCGTATCATCAGTTCCACATCCACCCCAGTAGAGTCACATTTAATGAGCCATATCGTGGCCTGAGTTTTTCCGACTGCACACAAACACACACAGTTAGCTACACACTATAAATCATTACTTACCACTACGTCGTAAGATTCAATGCGCTCAGCAATGGCCTGCAACCTTTCCGTGTCTTGGCGACTTCTCAAGGTACAGTTTACGCTCTTGACAAACTTCTCCACACTTGTTATCTGCTCGACATCAAACGAAAAAAAATGATCAAGTTAAAATCATTACTAACTTTTTATCACACACTTTTCAACAAAACAATCACACACCATGTACACATTCTTTCACTGTGAAATAAGTATGAATCATAAAATATTAATTTGTCAACTCTACACAACTATTATTTTATATTAAATATTCAGAGATCGCATCTTAAAAGAGAGTGTGTGATTCCATTTGACCCTGCTATTGGGATACATGATAAATCCATTTAGTCTATCCATGTCCAGCCATGCAGTTCCCCTCCAACTCTACTCTCTGGACGAGATAAATCTGATTCCCATGTATCCCACGCTTTCCCCAAACTTTGTCACTAGCTAAACCACCTATCCCTGTCTTTTTTTAGACATAGTTGACCAATCGTGTAAAAAATGCATGACCAGTGATCGTTCATCACAAAAAAGGAACTCCAGTCCATTACTCGGAGACCCAGTTTCTCTGTCTCTTCCACTCTTTTTCTTAAAAAATGCTTCAAGAGATGCCCTGACAATCATCACTGACAACTTTGGTGAACACTTGATGTATAGAGTGCCTTCAATATTTCAGTCTTTCATGGTCAAATGTTGAGGAAACAAAGAGGAAGAGGAGGAGAGAGAAAGGAAAAAAAGTTTGAGTCTTTTGAATGCGCAGATGGAAATCACTTGTGTTGTCCTGATAATACTTTGTTCTGTGTTTGGGGGAAAAAACGTCAAGTGCAAAACATAAGCCAAGTCTTGTATATTTATAGAGCACACACACACAGTAGAACAAGATGAATGATGATGTTCATGCGAGTTCAAGTTGGAAAGTTGAGAGTTTCAAAATGCCAACCCGACAACAAAGAGGCAAAGGGGAAAAATGCGTGCAAGTGTGAAGTTGAGTCCTTTCTTATCCCATCTTAGGATAAGAAAGCACATACAGTCCTTTCCCAATCTCTATCGATGTCTACTCTACTCTACAACTCTGTACTATGTAAGAATCACCACCCCCTCAACACTTTCACTTATTTAGCTTTTTAGGGTGAAAGGAAGTATGTAGGATACGCTTACCATTTCCTCAAGGCATCTTCTTTGTTCAGGATCCTCAGTGTGTCGAAAAATTGCTTTCAAAAGGAGCGAATATTTTGTCATCCTAATGGAATGTTAAAAAAAGTTTGTATTAGCTTTTGTTCATTGTGGGAAAAGTGTTAAGATTGTAGACAAAGAACACAAACCTTTGCATTGGACGAACGAGGATATCCATTAATCGAAGTCTGTTGCACTCTTTCCGCGTCTCACACCACTAGAAACAGATACACACAGGGAAAGTCCCCATTATAAAAATTATTAAGGTTATTAAAATTGTTAGAAACACTAATATAATTCTCTAGCATATCATGAAATCATTACCGCAAGATAAGCTTTGAAAAGCTCATTCTCTTGATATTTCTCTCGACAATACTGTTGAGTAAGAAAAAAGACGCACACACACATAAACTCAGTTAAATCGACTGATCATATGATTCTAGGGTAATTGAATTTATTTTCATTATAAGGAAAAAGAGGTACTGACCTGTTGACACTTTGTTTGGTCTAAACAGTAACGAGTATAGGGTTGGCAAGTACTTCCAAACTATGGGGAAAAAATCACGATTAAGCATTCACACAGAAAACATAATTACTGTAGACATACTCAAAGAAATATATAAATTAATTTTAATTTTATTTACCTTTAGAAAACCATTTCGAAGCTCTTGTGGCTGAAGGGGTTGCTTGGTCTCTTTTGCTTTCTCCACCATGGGTAGAATACAATCAAGCCAAAGCGTTTTATTTGCCTGTAATTTAATTTTTTCCCCCACAATAAAAGTTTATTTTGTATAAAAATAAGACAATTCACTTGGATTTCTTTTTTTTTAGTTTCATTAGCCTTACCTTGTAAATATCAGGAATGTTGCTGAATAATTGGTCTCGGTCAATCTCATTCAAAATATTTGCTGACTGAAGATTGTACAGGCAGGCCAAGAATAGCTGAAATTGGGACAAATTTGTATATTAATTACTATTGGGTAATTCAATTTATTCGAGTGGATACACTCTACAATTATGATTCCTTCCCTTGAATGATTTTACAAGATTAGTTCCAGTCTACATAATAATATGATCTAATTTTATCACAATACATATTTAGGATGATGGGTGTAGTTAATTTTGACTGTTTCTGGCTCCTAACGATCATTATTAAATTTTGACAAGACGATTCCTACTGAGATATTTACATATCAACTTTGCATATTTGCATTTCTATAAGGTGTTCGACTACAGAACTTAAAGTCAGACTCTGAGCTGCATGACATCAAAATCCTTACGAATTGTAAGTAGTAAAGGATCAACGTCCAAGGATTTTGAAGTCACTCAAATACTGCACACACACACAAGGAGCCCTTCTCCATTCGTATTCTTCAGAGAGAGAAAGTAAGAGTGAAAGATTAAATTATCCCAACATTTTTCTCTTCTTCTCTCTCCCTTAATTTACACAGGCGTCAAGCAAAGTCTCACATACGCACGTGTGCATCCCTACATTGTCTCTCTCTATTGGAACAAGACAAGAACAAAGACAGATTAACTCACATCAGTGATCACTTTAACGGTTTTCAGGTATATAACTTCGGTCTCCACCAACTCCCAAATGGCTTGCTGCTGTTGCCGAGCCCTCTCACTCATCTCGGACGTCAAACTTCCGCCCACGATCGCCTATGAGTAGAACATACACACAATTTTTATCATCATTCGAAATGACACCATCATACATCATCATATTTTTAATGTAATACAAATTGATGTTGAGTAATTTTACAAACAAACAAAAAGAGGAGAGAACAAATTACCTTCCAGTCATCTTCTGGACAGTAGCTCGCTGAAATAAGATATCAATAAAAGTCAATTAACCATCCTGAATTACTCAAGTGATACATAAATTTCATATCATCCTTCAATTTGTCTCATTAACTCAATTCTTCCAATTAAATTTCTTCAGACATCCCCATTTTCCAATCTGATATCCATCCACATCCACCACCGGGAGTATTATTTAATGTAACTAATAAAGAAGAGGAAGGATCAACCACAGCGGAAACGACAAAAACGTCATTCATCTCTTTCTCAGAGTTTCTATGACTTGGCGGTCGTCCATATGGGCTCACTCATGACCCTCAAAAAAAGCGAACAACTTTTTAGAACAAAATGAGCTTTGAACTTGAGAAAATGTTTCCTCCCTCCTCTCTCTCTTCCATGTACGTCAATCTTTTTAAGGACAATCTGATCCCCTTGATCTGCTGATTCATAATATGATGATGACAGCTATGACAAGCACACAATTCCATCTAATTCAGAACCTATCCTGGCAATTACAAAAAAAATTATACCCCTCCGCACACATCCATTCCAGTAGAAATGGAAATAAATGTGTCAAATTCATTCTAAAATTTTCTTAAATGGCTTAAAATTGACGCACAATGGAAAGGGATGAATGGAACCCTTTCCAAGCCATAGTGTCTACAAGTACTTTCTCACAACGCACATCCTCCGTTAAAGCACATAGTCAGTAGAGACTTATCCGTACCACGACAGTTGGCAACTATCGACTATAGAACATCATTCTCAAAAGAACTACAATAATATCATTAGGCTAAGGAACAGCCTGAGGAATGAACTGACTGTGACATATTTTGTGACACATCCCAACACCCTCCTCTACTACATCAAAACAAACTCATTCAGTAGTCAAAGAGAGTGGGAGAAAGAGGATACATCTGTAACGTAACACAAAATCATAGACACACATACAAAGACAGAGAAAGAAATAAGAATTGAATATCTGACAAGAAAATCCCCGTCTCTCCACTTTTCCATACCCATTATACTTTCTCACTTCTCCCACGCCCTCAAACTTGTCTCCTCTCATTCATATGAGAGGGAGAGAGGAGGATGGCGGTAGGGAAGTGTAGAGGAGGAAGAGGAGGACAGGAAAAGACCAAAACAAATCCTGTGACAAAATGTTTTGTATGCTCAATGGCGGTTAGGAACAGACCAAAAGAAGAACACAAGAACAATTCGAGGGAACAAGTTTTGACAGTGGAAGAAGAGGAAGGGGTTATAAACATACACACATAGAGAAAGAGAATCCAGACAAGCCAGCCCACGGCCCGCCGCTAGTTGTTTCAATACCAACGATTTGTTTGTAGAGACTCTCCCCCTTGCTCTCTCTAAGTTTCTCCTTTTTTCATCTTCTCAACTATCCCTCTTGCATCCTCTCTATTAAACATTTGTCCCTGTCTCCTTGGCCTCTCTAATAGTTTTGTCTGTCTTTCTCCCATCCTTCCCTTGACGAAGGTTACTAGCCGTCATTGTCACGGCTGACGAAAAGCAAATAAGAGTAGAAGAGGATGACAAAACTCCTCCCCACACACACATAACAGTTGAGAATTGGAATTCAGAAACATAAATGTGTACCTATATTCCTCCTCCACCCCCTCAGTACATTTCTCAACAACATTCTTGGGGGAGGACGATGCATATGTCTGTGTGAGTCTGGGCCATGTACCGCTTTCCGTACAAGTTCCATTTGGTAACATATTATTATGAAACAAGTTCCCTCCCGCCTGTTACACCACCGAATATATACATATACATAGTCAAAGAGTCCGTACGGTATGACACAGTTCTCCCATATTCACCAACTATAAACACATACGTAGAAAGCTAGAGGCAAGTTTAAAAGGAAGTTTACGGACCAATGAGCGTATGAATCAGAATCTCAAAGTGGTGTAGTTTTATGGGAAAACTTTCTCCCTCCCTCTCTGTCTTCCTTCCTCATGTCACACTCTGAGCCCCCCTCCGTCTTTCTCCTCCTCCGCTACTCTTCCTTTGACTGTGCAATTCTCAACTATGAGACACACATACACAACCTCACGTCTCAGTCAACGAACAACCACCAACAACAACCGATGGAAGGGATACATACTAGGCCATGGAAATGTCATTCGACGCTTCACTCTCTCTTTCTCCTTCTTTTAAATCTAACCAACCCACACAAACTAGCTCGTACCCTTTACGTTCTATCCTCTAATCCGTCCGCCTAATGTACTTTTGTTGCTGGGAGCTGTCCAAAATTATTTTACAAAAAAAATCAAAAAATTGCATACTAATCCAGCTGTAGCTTTTCTACTCCAATTTTTTGAGGAAAAAACGGAAAGGATAATTTTAGAAAGAAAAAAAATGGCCCTTTCACTATGTCACAATCTAACCTTCGTCATTTTGAAGGTGATCAGTGGTGTCACAAAATTATAAGTGGTCACCCAACAACATGACCTAAGTAAACAGTTAAAAACATAAACATATAAAATGTTGTCCATGGGCCCTTTCACCTCTTTCTCCTATAACAACAAGAGTGAAGAAACTCACCCTCTCGCCTCCCTCTAAATCTTCCCTAAATGGAAGTTTAGAAATTCCCTGAAAAGACGGAGGAAGAAATGAGAAATACCACTGTCCTAACCCTAAATTCAACCAATCAATTTAAGATTTTCTGGGGAAAGCTTCATATATGCCGTGTATATAATTATTTTACCAAATACTCTGCTACACAGTTCAAAGAATAGTAAAGACGTCAGTAATTATTTTTTTGGCGGTACATTTGGGAAAGATCGGAAAGACAGGCAATTAAAAACAAGTCCCATGATATGCCTGCCCTACACAAAAAAAGAGTACAGGTAAAGGAAAATTAAATGAGATTTGTCCAGGTGAGTCACAAGATGTGTGTGTGACAACCTTGTTTCGGGGAGAAATAATAAGAGAGATTTAATAGAGATAAAGTTATCATTAAAAAACCAGTGTAGACAACTTTGTTCTTTGGCTAACCAACGTTATCGTGGAGGATGTGATTGTGGTTATGGTACAACTGGATTTTGTCAATGATATTCGTTTCGTACATTCAAGGTTACTCCTGCATAGAGTGCATCCAGTTCTCTCACTCACTGTACTTGACACACACACATATGTACAATATCTGTCTGTAAAGAGTAATACAGACCAAAGGTATAACTTGGAAAAAAAGTAATTAAAGACAGCTTGAAACGTTCAAAGCCGAGCTTTTTCTTTCCTACTTTGAAGAGATGCCAAAAAGTTCTGCACCCGGCACTTCCCGCCCGTTCACACAAACTACACACTAAAAAGATAGAGATACCGAAGCAATCCTTCTCCTGTGGTTTGGTAATGAAAAAGTCAACTGATTTCCAGAACGATAACACTCAACGCGAATATTCCTTCTCAATACATTGTACAAACTATTGTCTTTCTGATTAATAATAATATTGTGCGGTTGCGTTCCGTTGAACTTACACTGAATATCGTCCGTATCACAGGAAAGAATATTACTAGGCTTTGGAATTCCATTTTTACTGTACGTGTTGAGTTGCTCAACGAGAAGATCCATTTTTGAGTTATCCTGAAAATCAAAATTCATCAAAGTAATTAAAAGTTGGAAACATCATTTGAATTCTTGTCATTTATCAATTTTGAGAACATTAAAATTAAGATTCTCCCTTTCCTGACATCCCATTTTGAACTATATCCAAGAAAAGTGTGAACATTAAGCGCCCTCCCCACTCTCTCCATCATTTCCCTTATCAATTATTTTTTCCCATTTAACACAATCCATTTGATCATGCTCTTGGAAATTAAAACATGGACTAGGAAATTGAATTTGAGATTCCTCAATACCCATCTCATTTCATAAGACATGGACTTGACACACTTTTTTAGCATAAAAAAACGTTTCTACTTTCCCATAATCTGGATTTTTGTGGATTCCGTTCAAACTTTTATTACCGTCAACTTTCCAGGTTCATTGAATGCCCCCCACCCCGTCAAATATATTTTATAAATAGAAATTCAACTTTTATATGAACAAGCATCACAAATTTGACTTTTAAAAGTTATCAAAGATGTGAGAGTGGGAAGGGATAAGTAACACGTGCTTTCCCCTCCTCTTTTAATCCACTTGTATCACAAATCCAAAACACACTTCCACAAATCAAGGGTGAATAGACTTTACGATGACTATGTAATACATAAAGTAGAATTAGGTCCTAGTAAAAATAATGGGGAAAAATGAAAAATTTGTTGACAATGATTTACCTTAGAATTAGAAAAGAGACCGCTCCATCGATTTGTTTGCTTTGTTGTATTTTTAACTTTGAGAGAGCCTTCGTGTGAAATGAGGCCCGTAGCTCCAGAATGTGACTGTGACCCACCGGGTTGCCAGGTGGGAGCGGAACCAGTTCCACTACCACCTCCAATTGACAGGGAAGAATTGTCGAAGGTCGCGTTGGCCCCAGAATAGTTTGCATCTTCGGTCGACACACTGAAAAATTTGTGCTTTCCCCTCTATACAAAACAAGAAGAAGAAGAACAAACCATTAATTCCATACAAATACACAGACACACACAATACCCTCCCTCCCTGACTCACTCTCCCGCTCTGTTGTCTTGTGGAAGTCAGAGTCCCGTTCCTTTAACATTATCTTCTATATAGACAGATTAACATATAATTATAGATGCAACTACATTGTTTGTGCGATTATCTCCGAACTTAGACCTTGTCACTGCTGAGAGACATACCGTGTGGTCTCATTCACTACACTCATTAATAATTATTACTACAACTGGGGAACCTTGGTGAACCTCATGTGTCAACTTGGGACATGAAATGCTACATACCTATCTACATCTTTCTCAAGATACATCTAAGAAGATAATAATAATAATAATAATTTATTTATTTCCCAGTATTGTTTTTGGCCAGCGGCCCTTCAACACATATTTGTTCACATAAAAATTTCATTTCGCTTAAATAAATAAACTAGGTTATGTTCATACAATCATAATGGAAATTTCTCGTTTTCATAGCTTCTATCCAAAAATAGTAGACATTTTTAAACACATTCTCGTCGTTATTTTTATCGAATTTAAACATTTTCACTATGTAGTTGTTTCTGTTCACATTTGTAGGTATTTTTAAAAATTTTAATCTTGCAGCTTTGTAGTGTGGACAGATAATCATAATATGGTAGTTGTCTTCTTCTTCAAGTCCACAAATTTCACACTTTATATTTTTATTATTGTTACTGGGCCAAATAGACCACATGTTGTTTAACACAGATGATTTTCCGTTGATCCTTATTTGAGGTATTCCAATTCGTAGTTGTTGAATTAATTTGATGACTTCCCAGTTCACATTGGCATTGAAGAATTCACATTTTCCTACGTGCATCTTTATTAATTTATAATGCTTGTAGTTTGTAGTGTTGACTAAATGGTTCACATCCGAGTCAATGAGGTATTGCTTGGCTCGTCCAATTAGGTCAACAATATCAATTTGCGAACACTCAGGAGTGAGGATTTTAATTTTGTCCTGTAGGCCAACACTTTTAAAACTTCACAGACACTTGTCCACCAGTTCCTTGTCTTGCCTGCTCTAGATTTTGTAATTTCATAAAAGCACCTCTGATTCACACTGTTCTCATCACTGCTGAAAATATTTTTGTGTATGAATTTTAAAAGATGCTTGAATATTGTCAACTTGATTGAGTCCACTCCTGTTTCCAATCGGAGTATATATCCAGGTGTTAACTTTGACACCCCAAGCAACCTACGAAGGAAATGGTTTTGGAATTTTTCAAGTTCTTCAAGGAAATTTAGTCCCCAAACTGGAGCAGCATACAATAGTACAGACTGTACCAGAGAGTTAAACAGATTAATCCTGATGTTTAGATTTGGAGTGTTGCTTTTATAAAGGAGGGTGAACAATTTTCCTAGGGCTTGTTTTGTCTTGCTGAAGATTTGTGTTTTTGCTTGTTGGAAGTGTCCAAGGTCATGGAAGTTCACACCTAGGTAAACATATTGGTCAACGACTTGGATTTTTTCTTCACCCCAGTAATATGTATGATTTATCTTGGTGGGTTTCTGTTTACGGAAAATGATTATCTTGGTTTTCTGGAGGTTCACTTTAAGTCGGTTTTCTTCAAAAAATTGTTTTAGAGAGCTGATTTGATTTTGAAGGTCTCTCGGGGTTTCTGCAAGGAGTACAATATCGTCGGTGTAGAGAAAGATGAATATTTTCTTTGTTAACAATTTCACTCCAATAGCATCTGATTTTTCCATTTTGTCCACTATATCATTTATAAAAATATCTTGCAGTCCCATGATATTCGTGATAATGTCCACAATTTTGATTTTTCGTTGTTCATCTGTTTCGTTTACTTGCTCCGGTAGTCCACGAAAGATGAGGTTGTTCCTTTTTATTTCAAGTTGGCAGTAATCCAGTTCTTTATGTAGTTTGTAGTTGTCCAACTCCAGGTCAACAATATAGCTGTTTAACTTGTCAACATTGTCCTCAAGGTCACATACTCTCTTGTCCACTTCCTTCACTATGTCACGGGGAATGTCTCTCACGGCTTTCTTGAGTACACTTTCCAGGTAGAGAGATGAATTCTTAGCATCATCACTCATTCTGTCAAACCTTTCTTGTTGTTGCTGTTGTTCTTGTTCACTTATCAACTTCTCCTCTTTCTCCATTTCCTTGGGTTTCTTGTTGTAAATTTGTTCCTCCTGAGCATTTTGAATTGGACGTTTTCTGTTCCCATTCAGCACATTGTCGTTTTTTGGTGAATGATCAACTCCCATGTCTGTAGATTGTGGACTTGTAATGTTGAGTTAACGATTTAATTACCTACTGTTGTCTAGGATTTGTGTAATGTTTTATACTGTGATACGTGCAATTGTGTACAAAAATTCTGTGTGTGCAGGTTTGTGTACTATTTACTAACACTTCACTTTTTTCGAGGATAGTTGTTCACTTCTTGCTGTTGTTGATGATTTGATCATAGTTGAATTTCTTCGTTGTCGTGCAGACCGGTCTGCCGTCCGCCACAGCGGATTCGGCGCTATTGCAATAAAATGCAGGTGCTAGCTTTGCTGTGGACGGGCCGAAGATTCTTCAAATGTCCCTGGCAGCTCTGCGGGTATTTCTCCAGTGAAATAGGGATGAACAAAGTCCAAAAAGTCCAGAATCTGGAATGATCTTCCATCTGGTCCAAGAATGACTCAATTTCCAGTTGTTCAGGTTGACAGGTCCAGATGGACTAGTTGTGTTTTTCACAAAGAAGTAAACTTCTTTTATACAGTGAAATTGTTCTTCCGGTGTGTAATAAATAATTGTGAATCTATTATTATGTTAATTTATTACCGAAGTGGAAGCCCGCCACAACTGAGTTGACGCTTTTGCGATTTTTCAGCGGTTGCTAGCATTGTTGTGGCCGGGCACGAAGAGTAGATTGTTAGCCTGGTCTTTCTGTTCACTTTGCTCTACAATTTGGAGCTTTTGCACTTAATTTAACTAATGTTTTTAATATTTTTAATTAGAGTCAAACTTTTTTCTAAGATAATGTGTGTACTGTGTAGTCAAGCTGCTTCAAAGTAGAGCCAGAATTTTTTTTTGAGCAGAAAGATCCTCTGCCGAATCTCAGAGATGCTGATCGATTGCTAATAATATGCAATACATAACGTGCAGAACACGCATGAGAGAGGGAACTCATCCTCCTACCTCCAAAAAATCCGTTTCTTGAGCTGATGAATCAAGACAAGACCAGACCAAACAAGTTACACAGTGTAGACTACAATATAAGAGAGAGAGGGAGAGAGAAAAGAAAAAAAAGTTTCAGACTATGTATCTCCGAAATGGAAAAGAAGAAGCTCTACCTCTGTACATTATATCCAGAAGTTCATGTTTCCCTCCTGTTATTTAACTACAAAAACTTATATTATAATGGTTGTTGTAGTACATGTACAAAGGTTTGCCAAATCCTCTTAGAGTAACAAAGAGAGAGAGAGAGAGAGAAAAATAAAAGTTTTTCGGCTGTCTTTGTAAATGTTGCTATCTCTTCTCCTATCAATGTGTAAGACATGGGTTTACCCTCATAGTCCATACTATAATCAAGTTGAGAACAAACTTACTTATTATTTAATAATTATGTAAATACATAGCTGTTGCGTCGGCACTCTACCCTGTCCTACCCTACCATCCAAAAAAACTTTATACATGAGAGTGTACAAGACGTATATATTATTATATATACCCTCCAGACTGTTGTCGTCTCTTCCCTCTCTTTCTAGTTGACTAAGAGGAGAAGCTCTGTATCTGATAAAATTAAGGCTTACATTTTTCGCAGCAAATAAATAATAGAACACCGCAAATAAAATAATACCAAATCACAAATAATAATTAGCAAGCAGTAACTAAATAACATCAGCCGCACATAAAAACAACAAACAGCAAATAAAAATGACATACCGCAAATAAAAAATTACACAGCAAATAAATAATACAAACCGCAAATAAATAATAGAAGCCGCAAATAAAAAATGACAAGCCGCAAATAAATAAATAAAGTGTCATCAAAGTAGACGATGGAGGATTTTCAATGAAAAATGACCTTTACCCTCTATCTCGGATATTATTCTGTCAGATTATACAGACGTTGGTAAGAGTACGTTTCAAGAAAAGTCTCAGGGTAATTTTTTCCTAAGAATGTAAAAGTTGGAAACGACGGCCTTCAGAGGTACAATACTTTTGTGACCCTGGAGGTCAACATATAAAAAGTTCTGTCATTTTGGTCAAGGTGCCTTTTGAGCTACTCGTATAAGTTTCACAATTTTTCTACACTCAACATAATTGTCTTCAATGAAAGCTGTTACAAAGAAACCAAACAATTTAGAAAAACAACAGAAAAAAGAAAGAAAAAGAGAAAATTAAAGACAAAGTCAAGTAGAGTCGACTTGACCCACACACAAATTATGTACAAGTCGTAATCGTTTAGAACTACTTTTTAATTAAATTAAAATTGGAAAAGAACAAAAGTGTTGGTATAAAACATTGGGACAATTAACTTTTTGTCGTTTGCTGAAAATTAATTCACTTTTATTTAATTTCACCCAATTTTCTCCATTTTACCCTGTTTTATCCATTTCGCCCGTTTTTCGTTTATAATTTTCCCGATTTTGGCCGGGCAAAATGCAAACCAACACTGATGTGTGTGAAAGCCGGTGCGTTGTTAGTCTCACTTGTCAGGTTGGGACTCAACTAGTATTATCATGACAGACTTTTATTTGCGTTATAATATTTTTATTTGCTGTCTGTCATTTTTATTTGCGGTTTGTCATTTTAGTTGCGGAATGTTATTTTTATGTGCGCTTTTCTATAAAATAGATGCGGATAAAATTATTTGCTGCGACTTATTTTTTATGTGCGCCTTTATATTAAACCCTAAAATTAAAAGGTCAAGAGTGAAGAAAACTGGAGGAATGGGAATACATCCTTCCCCTTTCTATCCTCTCCATCAGTATAATTAAGAATCAGAGTTTCGTATTCCTAAGATCCGCTTTCATTATTCCAAATGTATGCACTACCCTCATGTTAATTAATATTGTGTACATATGATGACGGACTTGCATCTCATCATTAGCTCATTATTATTACTCTATTTTCAAAGGTCAAAGTATTGTGGATTATATAACATCCATTTTCAACCAGCCTAGGAAAGTATCCACATTAAACACAAGTGTCACCGTCATCGTATTGCGTGTGCCTGTCTCATACAATTCTTTTACAGTTGTCTAAAATCTAATTTGCATTTTGATTTGAAACGAAAATGTATAACCACCATAAATTAATCTGTAGTATTATGTATTTTTTTCAAAATTTGACAAATAACTTACTTGAGAAGATTTCCGCGAGGGCTGTTTGAATGAACGTGAGTGAAACTTACTGTCCGCCTCTTTCGCTGTAAATAAACAAAGAAAAAACAACACAATTATTAAAACAAATCCACCCATAAAAAAATCTTACACAATTCATGTGAGAATGTACTAATTATAATCTACACGTTCTACGCGCAAGATTAGCTCGAATATGAAAAAAAACCCATAAAGAACCAGTGACCAGAGGGTGTAATTAAAATGATGTAGGGTTAAAAGCGTTAACAAGAAAAAAAAGCTGTTCCATATCCACCAAGAAACATAAATGTCACCATACGGCATACACAAAGTATTCCATAAAGTATGAAAAACCTTCATCTCGACACACAAAAACAATGACAACCCACAATTTACCACCATAAATCCCAATCCTAGTCTACAATTTGAAGAGAGAAGGACTTGGAGAAAACAACAGTTTATACTCTCAGTTAACCCTGGAAAATTGTCCCCAACAATCAAATTGTATAGTCTACACTTTGTTTAAATAGTCCTTTATGAAAAGTAAATATTATGTAGAATCCAGGGTCTCATGTTTTCTGAATGCGTACACCAAAGTGTAATTGTGCGTTCTACGAGGGACACAGTCGGGAGTAGATTGTCTCAAGTCAAAGTTGAAGGACATTTCTCTCATTTTTCTTTAGGCCCAAAAAATAGTACAAGCAACCAAGAAGTGTAAAACTTGTAGACGGGATATTGAACGTTTATTATTATTAGAAGCACTTTACACCCCTATGCAGTACAAGGTAAGTCTAAAGTAGGCATTAAAAAATGCAATTCTTTCCATAATTTATAAACCTCACATAAACTTCACAGCTGCTACTACGATACAGTTGCCAGACTAATATAAGTATTATATGCAAAATGGCTTGGCTATACACACGAGCTGTTATGAATGAGTGTGGCTGGGGCCCTTGAAAAACTGGCAATTTGATACCTTATTCCTTATCAAACCATCCTTGTCATTACACAACGATGCTGGCCACCAATGCGGCCTTGTTAATCGGAAACAGAAAACGGAGAGAGAAAGAAAGAGAAAAGAACCACGAGGTTTCTTCCGTGCAAAAGTGCTTTCATCCAACCCATTTGTTTCCTAGTGCATATAAGCATAAGCGCACAACAAACAATTCGGAGGATGGTCGTAGAGACAGTACACACTGAGATAACAGTACAGCCCGCACTGTTAATTCGACTTTGGATTGGCAGTCAGATTACAGTCTTTGTCCTCATTATAATCGCCTAGTCATTACAGTAATTTATTTAATTTCCGTCAATATTGTTATAATAACTCTCTGCCTCTCGCTATTTCCGTACAAACTAGTCGTGGCACTTTCTCCAGGTTTTGTAAACAAGTGCTGTAGCTCAGCATAGCAACCTTGTCCTTCCTCCTACTTCCTAGGGATAGGAAGGACAAGGCTACAACCCTATCCTACTTGCTTCGGATCCACATCCTCCAAAGAGGAGTGAAACATTAATGAAAGTAATACATAGTAGTAGTGGTGAATCCCAGCTCTCGCAAATCAATCAAAGGAGGAAGGAAGATGCACGCAAGAAATTGCAAGTCTTTTTTTACAAGTGCTCTCTCTCCTCCCTCCACTCTTCTCACACATTCAGTGAGACACACACACACACTGAGTTACAAGAAAGGTGCATACATAACACCCGGTTTGACGATAATAAATCAAGTCAAGAGTGCTTGTCTCGTAACTTTTTTTGGCCACCAGAGTCCCCCCCCCTCCTCCTCCGTACACACACGTACATGTGTAACAAACAATGTTACCAGCATATATTTTTCTATACCTTTCAATCCACACCACAACACTCTCTCCTCCCTTCTCCTATCAGCCCATTTATATCAACTCTATTCCCATGTATTCCCTGATTGTGTGTCTTCTATCTGCATTTCCAAAGTTCCAAACTAACTGACAAGAAAAGAGGGGACAAGGAGTGGAGGGGGAAAAACTTGGAGTTGTGCCGAACACTTTACGTTCTAACATTACCATTAGCAACACACACACACACGTTGGTCCCCTCTTTCTCTCCTAATGTAATGCAATGTTCCTTGGCACAACAAAGATCAGAGAGATAACTCATAACTCTCCATTTTATCTTTTTCCCCTTCCTTATTACTTTGCTAAACTGTTCAGTTGTCTCCTCCTCATTCCCTCTCTCCTTCCCCCCTTCCTTATCAACCAACAAAAACATCTTTTTGGTTGTGAATTTTGTCATTATTTTCAAAATTTCCAGGAGGATTGTCTAAAGACTTTGAATTTTCGCCTGCGTTTGTGTGCCAAAGCACGCACCGCGTCCTTCTGATTCCTCCCCACTAATTTCATCAAATATTATTCCGACCACGTTTTAGTTCTTCTCACTTTTGGTAGAATGGAGAATATCGTCCTCCTTTGAAAATTCTCGGAAAAATGATTTGTGACCATATGGCCAGTGACCATGTAGGAAGAGAGTGAGGGGGGGGAGGGGGGGGGGGAAGAAGAGTCTATTCCGAGGAGTCTCTATTCTTCGTCTAATATATTTTAGTTGGGAGTAACGAGGTCATACTCCGACTGTAGTAATTCTTTTTAATGTTTTACATTTCTCTTTTCCAAAAAAAGAGGAAAAGAAAAGAAAAGGGGAGAGCGATACATCTTAAGTTCGTAATGATTTATTATATAACATCTTCCTTTCCTTTCCGATATTGGACCAACCCTACAAACTCCCCCCTCCCCCCCTCTTTTCTGTCTTTTTATTTCCAAGTATGCCCCTATTATTATTTATTCTGCCCCTTATTTCATCCCATTCTTTCACCCTTTCTTTGTTTTCACTTGGTGAAAAGAAAATTCTTACATTCAACGTCAAGATACAATTGGATAGTCATTTCCTACACACAGAGAGAAATAGAGGCTCCTCCTCCTACTTTTCCTCCTCACAATACACGCACACTAATAAAGGGAGACTGTTAAATGCCTCATTATATCGCCAGTGTGTAAATGGGGTTGATTGTAAATCAAATAGTATTGAGGGCTAACGACTCTTCCTCCGTTTTCCAAACACACCCAGCCACATGATTAATCCTCACAAAGACCAACCTCCATGACGGTAGGAGCTGTTGAAGCCAGAAAATCTCAATTCATAATACGTCCCTACTCCACACACACCATGAATCGTCCTCCAGAGTATCTTTTCATAGGAAAATGAAAAAAATGTCAATGCTGTGTCTCTACTTCTCACAATACACACAAAGAAAAGACAAACTAAAGAATAAAATAAAGCTGGAGGAAACAATGACTCTGGCAATATTTCCCAGAGATTTCGCAGAGATGCCAAAACAATCTTTCAAATCTCCTCTCTTACCTCCTATATACCTCTAGTACTTGTAACCAAGAAATGTCTATACAATCTACAGTGTCAATTCATTGTCCATTACTGTATAAGATACAAATAATACAATCAATTCCCTCCATCATCACTCAATTCGCCCTGACGATGTGAAGGTAATGGAATACAGTATGTTGCAAAATTATAGGTTCACCTAATTCTTTGCGATTTTAAGGAGTCAGTGATACTTTTTCAATATGATGATGGATATTATGGAAGAACTACCTTAATGCTACATTATTCATCAGCGGTTTTCCCACTCTGATTATTTTTTCTTAAAAAAATCGACTGTTGCGAAATTATAGGTTCACTTGAAGGCCTGCCTATAAATGAGAGGTTGTGATGCAGAC
>WJFB01002132.1:0-22061 GCA_009870185.1 Pygmarrhopalites habei
TGAAATATCACAGCGTCCTTATTGATATTTTGTCGTATAGCTGTGCTTCATATTAAACTGGGATCCTTGCAATCAAACGTTATTTAGTGACAGAACAGAGTTTAATTACACAGGTAATGTATTGCATGGATGAAACTGTCCTTTATACTGTGTGCATGGCCTGCTTACTCTTTTTTCAAGGGAAGTGTTCAGGGTCAGTATGTGACCAAATCTCTCAGTAGGAATCGAAAAATTGTACAGATATTTTCTCTTCACAGTGGGTAGTGTCATTGCGTAAGAGGCAGAAAATGGCAAGTTGTCAGAGTGGGAAGGGAGTGGGACACTGACTGGCGGTGTTACTGAAAATGAGGGTTCGACCTACAGCGTGTAGAGTATCAGTACAATTTTTCACATGAAGTTTGGGTGCTTACAAAAATCGTTCGCGATGATATAAGAACCCAAATCAAAGGCTGGACAACAAAATGTGTACAGGGTCAGAGAAACTGGAGAGTTGGTTCCCCGCCGAAGGCGGGGAAAACCAACCCGTTTAGTAGAAGAGACTGCATTTAATATCTGCTCCTCCATCAACTGTTCAAAATAAATCCAAGCACCATTTTTTTGACTTGTTGAAACGTTTGAGAGAACAAATGGGAGAAAAAAAATTATATTATGCATGATCGTTGCCAGATATAAATTTTTCTGGGTGCTCACAAAGTCAAACAACTCCATTGATCATACAAACTATTATTGCCTTGTATAAAAAATGAAAGGACAAAAAAACTGTCATGAGATAAGAAAGGAGAAAAAAATGGACATTTTTTTGTTGGTTCTGTTCCTCCATTTCCCATTGTTTTTTACCCTCTCTCTATATTTATCATGATTTGCATACAACGCTCTTCTTCTTTCGCTGAGCCCTATTTTGAAAGAATGGAAGGAGAACTGGAGTCTTGTCTAAATACACGGGGGCTAAATATAAATAACTGTTCAATCTACAACACATCTTGGTTTGCTAATTTAATGACACACTCTCTCTTTACCTTCTACACAGTTCTAAAAATCCGGTTGAAGAGAATGCATGTTTTTTATAAAATCCTAAAGTAAAATAAATTCGATTTGAAGCCCCGGGAATTCAAAATTGCTGATCGTTGACCTATTTGTAAAAATACTGGAAGCAAGTAATTGTAAGGATTTTTTTGACCTAAAAGCATGACACTCAAAGATTATCCAGAAGAACTGGTGACTGGTTCTGCGACACTGGAACTGAGTCTGAGAATGTTGGGTGTTGAACTAGATAATCAGGTCATTTTTCCCTCCAGACAAACACGAAATTTAACTGGATGACCACGACCATTTTTTACCTACCTCACTACAACTCTCCATCTCAAGAGTCGCATCCCTCCTGGGTCTGTGCACTGTCCATTCATCCACATTGAGAATGGGAGAGACGGGAGTGGATGGTCCCGTCAGACAAAAAGGAGTGTGACTTGGGTTTTGAGATCCCCAATATTTAAGGTCTAGACTTGTCTTCTGTACCAGCCACCAATTGAATGGCAATGGCAACAGCATAGCAGTCTGTCCTGGACTCCGCTGAGAACTGTGTGTTTGTAATGTGGCTCTCAGTCTCTATTTCATGAGACTACATCTGTATAATCTATACTTTCTCCCCCTTTCTCTCTTTCCCTTGGAAACTGGACGAAATGTATGCACTCTAGACTTTTTCCACACAGGAATTACAGAACTGGAAGGACAATGGCAAGACTAATGTGACAGCTACATCGTGGCTGAGAAAATACTCTCTCCTTTTCTCAATGTTTTTTGCGTTATGCATGAGACTGACGTTGACTGGGACTCAGACTGAGAGACGAGTCAAGGGGAAGGATAAAGACGATGGAAAGATGCATATCGATTTGTAAAATTGCTTCCACTTGAAACATGCAACTTGATATACAGTCTTCTTTTGTACAAAAATACACACAAAGGTATATATAATTTTGTGTCTACTTATACCTAAATTGTGTGTGTGCCTTATTACACTTTTCCTGGCACTTTAATTCATTCCTTGACGATGGCTCTACTCCTGCCTCCTCCTCCTCCCAATCCATGGATAAGATGAGAATTCCTGATACTCACAACTCTACACACACACCCTCCCTCCCTGTTAAGTGTGAAGAGAGATGTAGGGAGAGAAGATGGGGACTACACTAAACCCTTTTTTGCAAGCCTCAGTTGACTTGAGAATTTCTCTCTGTGTATTTCCTTTGGATATATACAAGAGAGAGAGAAAGAGAACATTTCCACGTACAATAATAAAAAAACCTCCGGAAAGTCTTATCGTTAGCCCACTCTCTTCCAAATAAATGCCTGGGCACATACGTTTCTTCTTGAATGAGAAGACGGGGCACAGAGTAAGGAGGAGGCACTTTGAGAAAACCTCTTGCTATTATTATTATGAGAGTGCACTAACCTTCTTCATAGTCAAAAAAATACCTTCATTACCAAAGCCTCAGGTTTCTTCTACACCAGAACGCGACACAGTGCAAGTGTAAAGTTAGAGTAAAGGAAGAAGCGTTCTCCTACTTTAGTCTGTTTTTAAGAGTTATCAAGATCCATTAATTTGATTGATTTATAATTATTTAACTACTCTTTCCTTCGCCAAAACTTTCTTTTCTTTCTCCTCTCCCTTTTGTAGTCAGGCGGAAGGAAGGAAAAGTACAACTTTTGGATTTTAATCCAATTGCACTCTCGTAAAAATAATGTTACATGCAGATACTATACTACACAAATAGGTTCAGGTGTGTCTGGGAAATAGAATAGAATGAAATGTGCAACCAAGTCATTCTTGACCTCTCCCATCTTAGACGGGGAGAAGGTAGGTCAGAGAGAGGGGAAAGAAGTGCTGTATATAGTAATAGTTCTAGTTACCAAAATAATTTAAAGTGGACGTTAAATTTGATGCCAGACTATTTTTTGTTGGGAAATTCAATTTTTTAGGAGGGAAGGATGAAATTAGAGTTTTGTTTGTCGGAAATGTGTCCTACAAAAAGTACATTAGTCATTTTAAAGAATTTAAGGAAGTTACTTATGGATACGCTTTCTCTGGGTACAAAGGAATTAGGATGGTTCGTCTGGTTGATTGTTAAATATAAAATGGTGTACGTGTGTGTGAAATATATTGCTTGTCGACTCTCAAGGCGTCACACACACACACACACAATGCGGCGGTTGTGAGGATGGAAGTTGTGGTAAAAAGTTGAAAGCCACATTGAGAGGCAAAAGTAAAAGTAAACTATTTCCGTCGACCCTTCCTCATCGCATCTTTCTTTCTCTCCGTGTGTGTATGTGTGTGCAGCACACTTTTAGAGAGATCTAAAGCACTTTGTGCCGTTTTTACCTTGAGTTCCCTTGTCTACTCACCCTCGGAGCTGTACAGTAGGGGAAGGCAAGAGGAAGGCGGGTTTTGCTGTGTCTGTGGCTGTAGGGAAAAGTTAGTTTTCCAGCAACGGCATCGGCATGCATTTATGCATGAGTTAATGCAATCGTAATTTAACTCAAAGTTGGTCTAATTAGAACTCATTACGAGCCCCATTATTAGGCAATAGTCTGTTTCAAAACATGGGATGCCGGAAATTCAGGAAAATTTCCCCCCGGTTCTCTCTCTCTCGCACTTTCTCCTCCTTTGTATATTCACCTCTCCTTCTGTAATGTTAATCATTTCCGAGACAGAGCTAATGTTTTACTCTTGAATAATCTATGCAAATTTGAATTTATGTTTGTACACATTTGTAGACAGTCACACACACACACACACAACTACCAAAATTCACTGTCGAGCCCTACAGCTTTTGAATTGTACATTATGGACTCGAGTGTTTTTGTGTCAAAAAAACATTTCCTCGATCCTCCTCATTATGCTTCAATTCTTGGCGAAAGTGGAGAAAGCTAAAAATTTTATTGCAAAACTATTTTCCATTTCCTCCCATACACAAACACACACACACTTTTCCCTGACCACAATTGGAGCACTTCCCGAGTACGCCTTATTGTTTCATCATTTGAATAATTTTTATTTGTGAAATACACACACACACACATTTGTGAGATATTTTTCTCGGTACATTATGACCCTTTCAAAAAAATTTGGAACTGGGGATTTTAGACATGGCTTTTTAAATGTACAAATAAATTTAACATGTTTTTGTGAGTGTGAGGGTTTTTGCGCAAAAGTGCAACGCCATGTTTTGTTGATGGCCAAAATTGCCCAGTCATTTTTCTTCTCATGTATGTACACACACACACACACACACAATACATCTGTAGAGAGAGCGAGAAAGAGAGTGAGAGTGGCGGTTGACCCTTTCATTTGGAAAGAATCAAATTACGTACATGCTATAAAGTGCTTTGAGTCTCAGACTGTTTTTTTCCACCATAGAGGTTTCCTGTGTTCTCTCTTCCCTCTGCCCCAATATATAGGTAAACACAGACAAATATTCGGCTGGTCGACTTAATTTTGAACATAACCTGCCTCCCACATTCCCTCTAACCTTCTTCTATTCTAAAAGGTTACCATTACTGGAGAAAATGAAATAGGGGGATGTGAGAGAGAGACTAGGAGAATAGAATAGAACGAAAGAGTGTGTGTGTGTGTGTAACCCACATTTTGTTCAAAATTACACAACTCCTATGGCACTTTGCCACGTTAATCAAAACGACCCACTGTCACTGACACAGCTTTCCTCAACCCTCATTTTACTCTACGTGAAATCAGTCTTCATGTAAAAGTGGAAATGTTGTACATGTAGAAGAGTGTCATTACGGGAGAATTGTCCAGGATAGACGAGAGGGGAACCAGCACAGAAATTTTTTGAAATCCTATTCGGATCATCAACCTCTCTTGTCACTCCTAACTGAAAACTGTCAAAAATTTTGGCATTGTTTTATTACTCTGAACACAATACATTACTCTCAAGTTGGTTCCTTATTTGAAATTAATTTACAAAATAAATGGTTTTTTATATAATTGAAATAAATTGGAAATAAAATTACACGCTATATTTACAGCAGGGAATTCGAAAAACTGCAGATTTAAATTGTAAAAAGTTTTAAAAAAACAATCTAATTTAAAAATCTTTTTTAAATTTAAAATTGGAAACACATAAATTTAAATCTTCCCTTTCTACCAGAAGGAACTCCCTTGCTTTGACAAATACCAGGTATTGTCAAGTTGTTCATTCCTTCACAGATTTCCCCCCGAATCAAATGAAGTCGGAACAGAATTAATACAACTTTCCTTGATGAATAATGGAAACTCTTTAGAAGAGAGCCAAGGAATTGAGAAGATAGATTTGAAATCCTGTTGCTACTCTTCAACCCTCTCAAAATGTCTAAACAAAATCCATACCTAAATTGTATAGATTTTACAAGCAAACCGACTCTTCAAAGAAGGGAGAAGTATGAAGGAAGAGGAGGAGGATGAAAATGGATGGAGAGGGAAGAGTTGGATGAATCTTTCAAATGATAATTAATTTTCTTGTGAATGAAATGAGGAAAGCCTGCCGAACATTCCTTCATTTATTTCATTTGAAAGGGGAGGTGGTACGTGTGTGCGTGTGTGGGAGGGGAAGATGGAGAGAAATGCATTTGAATGCCGAGTTTAAACTGAAGAGGCTTTTCAGACTTCTCGTTCACTCGGAAGATTTTAAGTTTATTTTTTGTCTGATGTGTTCTCAGGATTTGTGTATGTTGTACAACACACCGTCATCCTCCAATACAATGCATGCATATAGATATACAGAGCTGAAGGTCTTGATCTTTTCCATTGGACTCCATGCAAACATTCATTTTGTTCAAGTGCAAGAAGGATTGAAATTTTTTTACATGCTTGAACATTCTGTTTGAAATTAGATTTGACTGTGTGTTGATGTTGGCAGACGGACTAGAATTACTGTATCTGCACAAGTACAACTACAACCAGGTTCTAGTTTGTCAAGTGTATATAAAGCGATATTGGTCTCATATAACGATTTAGAAAAAAGCAGGTGACTTGTGTGTGTGAGGGAGAAGGGGAAAGACGATTGAGTAGTTGAAATGGGTAGTGAATGAGAGAATGTGATAGCATTGCTACTGTTGTGTGTGTAGAGATACATTATAGAGAACTTTTTGTCTCACAATGAGATGTGGAGGTGATGGAGGAGGGAGACTGTGAGCCGAGTTTGATGAGACAGTTAAAGTGACTGGTTGGGAGGGGATGACAAATGTCTTTATGAATGACACCTGTCCTCGTCTTAGATTAATGATGGTGCAGACAATGGCGGGGGAGACACAGGAAGAATGGCCAAGTGAGAAATGTGACACGGGCGTAAGAAGAAGACGACACAAGACGATGTCTATATTTTGTCTTTTACATACAACACACACACAATTCTCAAATTGTTGTCTATAGTTACTCTTTGTGTAGAGACGATTGGGAGAAGAGAGGAAGGGAGGAAGGGAGGAGGGCAATATTGCCATTATATAATGTATGAGGAATCTATTCGGATGTCCAAATAGCTCTGCTACAATATATTAAATTATTTTCTTGGAGATATTACCCTACGAAGGGAAAGGAAATACAGTCAATGGTATGCTTGGAATATGCACAGAATCAACAATAGTATAAGGCATAAAATTTTTAGGAGATTCATATACCATACATATATAGTTATGCTCTTTATTCTCATATGTTATACATCTTTAGGACAGAATGTATGCGTGTGTGTGACAAAGTGACTCTTTTCGTTATATGGGAAATCCAGAGTTTTTGGCCTCAGAATCGTTTACTATTTATACGGTTATGTAGATGGGGAGAGGGATGAGTAGTTGTGCGTGTGTGTGAAGGAAGGTAGTTTGAAATTGCTGTGGAAATAAGGAGCAATGGGACAATACATCACCCAGACTTTGAGGCGTAAAGTCCTCATCCTCTCTTTCCCTTCCCTTCCTTTGCTTTACCATTGCTTTTACTCCGAGTATGGCTTGTCTGGTTCCTCTCTCTCCTCCCTGGGTTTTTGGCTTGACATGATAATATTTCCAAGGGATCCCCCTCTCTCTACTCAAAACTTATTTTATTTATTTAGATTTCTGTCTCTTCTCGTCACTCAAAATTTCTCTCTCTCCCTCCTTTCCTGTGACTCTCAAAATTGTTCTAAAATCTCAACTGCTCCCCTCTTCTTCTTCTCCCCCATCATCATCCAATGCCATGTAATGGAGACAGTTTTATCCTTATATGACGTCTATAATAATATAGCTTTGTGCCCTCCTCTTTCCCATAGTCACGGGGAAAATGTCAGAAGAGAAAGAGAGAGAGAGAGAGAGACTGTGTTTTCCAGATTCTGACTAGACTGTCATCCATTTCTTCAACCCCAACTTTCTCCTTCTCTGTCTGTCCATCAGGAACTGTGAGAGAAGAGTGTGTGTGCTTGTGGGATATTGTAATATATCATCAACAATTCCGGATTCTGGATCTTCAACCCTGGAAGACAACTTTTATGATCAAGTTTTGGGAAGAGAAGGGACGGAGAGGGGAAAGTCTATTAAAATTTAAATGTACAGGGTGATGGGCAGCTTAATTTCTTTTGAAAAAAAAATTGTTCTGGGATATCTTAATAATAAGTTTTTTCTTTTAACAAAATATTTTTACTTTAAATATCCTGTCTATTTGTCGTACCTTGATATCGTTATTGCCAAAAAACATTCGCAAAATTTTACTTAGAGCTTTTTTTAAAAAAATTGATTCAATGATACGTGCAATTATTATTGAAACGATTTTGAAGTCAATGAAAATTTAGATTGCCAAATTTTGACAGAGATTTTGAAAAGTGTGTCATATATTTTTAATCATGAATAGTCGTCACCCTGTAAAAAAATCAATGGAATTCACTGCTCTAGTTTTTATCTGAAGGAATTTGAGGCTTGGTGAAATCTCTTTTTCTTCCCTTTCACTCTCTGCATAAAAGGGTGAGGTCTTAAATGGAGGTAAGCTCTAAATCTGGGGGCTTGGTTGGTAGATAGATTTTCAGCTGTGCCTTTATTAAAGTAGTAGTCTCTGTGTGTAGAACCACAGAGTAAAATCCGGACGTATATCTTACACCCATCACTTTTGCTTTCTCTACAAGTCATGGTTATGAACCATATTCTCTCCATCCGAATTTGAATATCTTGAAGAAAATCCTTGAGAGGAGTAAAGTCAAACTACAGTTTGAAAGTGGTGTGTCCAAGTTTTACTGTATATGCACTGCACGAGGTGTGTGGATAATCAAATTTTTGGTGTTCTTAATTTACCCTTCAATCCATCCAGATTTGATGTTAATGAATTCCCTAACCTTTCTCCAATGCCAGATTGAGTCAGTCTGATTTGATGAGCATTTGACTAAATTATATTTAAAGTATCTATTAGAAATAATAAAATAATGTTGCACTTACAATACATCTCGACTTTAATTTTGGTAGAAATTGGCTCGCTTAAATTGTGATTTGAAGCTTGGCATGTTAATTCAGCATGGAGGTCGGCTCGGGTCAATTTCTTGATCTCTAATTTATTGTTGACGGCCCCATCCGCCGTAATGGCACGATACGTGTCATCAATGAGACTCCCACCTCGCCACCAAGTCAACTTTGGTGGTGGACGACCTGCGTACACACATAAAATCACCAAATTATTAATCATTATCCTTTCACAACGGTCGACATTACTTAGGACAGGTTGTGGAGAAAATAAAAGGAATAATTAATTCCCTTTTGTAATTATTAATTAACAAAAGCTGGAGGAAAATCCATGCCAGCCATGTCTACTTAAAATCACTCCAAAGGTATAATTTCGTCTACTCCCAAATTAGGATTCTTAATTGTGGTTAAATGCTGAACAACAACAACAACAACAACAACAACAACAACAACAACAACAACAACAACAACAACAAGGACAGGGAGTTGACGAAATCCTTTAGTAAAAAAGAGATCAAAGAGATTTAAAGTTCGAGGTTATGTCCTCATTTGTCCAGACATGAAGGATGATGTAATGTTGAATGAGGAAACGGTAATTAAAATACTGAAATAAATATCAAAGAATTTCATTTAAACTAGATTCCTGGGGAGAGGGAGGGGATTTCTCGGAATATGATGTAACTTTCTCGTTGTCCCACTCCACACCACTCTAAAGGGAATGTGAATGATATGAGGAAGTGACTACGTGAAATTTTTACTTCTGTCCCAAATCCAAATATAAATATTCATGGTCTGATTCATTATTCAATAAAACGTGGAAGGTTACAAGTTATAAATACAAGGAAGTCCATTTTCTCTTTAACCTTATACTTTTCTCCTTACTTTCACCATCCACCCTTTCCCACCCTCCACTTTTCATCGACTATCTTTTATTCCATGTGCTTTCCCTCCTCCTTTCTCTCTCTGGAGTTAAGCACGAACCATAAATTTTATAAGCTTTGATGTACAACTACTCCTCCTCCTCCACACACACACATACATACATACATGTACAAACACACAACAATTTTGCCAGCTGGACTGACTGTTGACTCTATTTACCTTTTCCCTGGTTCCCACTAAATGCTCCTATACATAACATGGCCTGAGTAAACACTGAGTGAAAATGAAAATGTGTAGAAGAGAGAGAGAGAGGAGGGAGTGGGTTTAACAATCAAAAGCAAGAAAGAAAAGGACTGTGTGTATCAAGTAGTAGTGTGGGTGTAGTACATGCAATGTACTATCATGTGTGTAGTACATATATAGAATATTTTATTGAGTGTGGAGGCTTGATTTTTACTGAATGGACTTTCCATCGACTTGTGTAACTTTCCACTTTTAATGTTTGTGCACAAAATACTTTGATAAATTTAAAAGAGACGACAGGAAATTTCAAGGTTCGGCCCTCATACCCGGGTAAGATGAACTTTAAACGATTTCAGGTCGATGGAAATTTCCATTCCTATTAATAACAAAGATCAATGACTGGAAATGGTGTTGTGTTTGTGGGAATTTGGATATTATTTCAAATGCAGTAAATAAATTTAATTTGTTTTTGAACCATTATGGTTTTCAGTACAATTTTCGAATACTAATTATACGCATGTTGAAATAACATGGGAATGATAGACAATTAAATATTTTACCAATTTTCCATTGAGACTTTTTGAGTCTTTAGGAATACATGTATGTAGTTTGTGCTCGTTTACCATGAAAATATTTGAAGGAGTGGGATGGAAATAGACAATCTCTTGAGGGATAAACAAGAAATTTTTTCTTTTGGAAAAAAATGTGTGTAAATGCTACAACACAAACACAGGCATAACAGTGAAAGGAGGGAAAGTCTGGGTTTAATTTCCGTTTGCTGTCCTTGTCGAATTTCCACACTTTATTCAACTCTCTCTCCTTCTCCCCCTCCGTCTCACTCACTCTCTCTCCTTTCCCTCTATTCCTCTTCTGCTTTCTTAAACATTTGAAACGAAAAGACGAGTCTCTCTCACTCTCCCCCCCCCCCCCCTTTTTCTCCTTGAACATTTTCTAATGGAGAAAATTCTACTAAATGAGAAGATGAAGATGAAAGGCGGTGAGTTAAAAGGAAGGAGAGTCGACGAGCATATAGGCGTGGTTGAATTCTCTCTTTCTCTCTCTCCTTCTTTCTCCGGTATACATTATGACTTGACTTTAGTTTTACTTTCCCTTCTCTCTCTCTCTCTCCTTCTTTCTTCTTCTGTCTCTGCCCATGTTCCTCCACTCTTCAACACATTCTCTCTACACTCAGTCCAAGCATAAGAGAGGGAAAGACTCGAGTAAACCAGTTGAGGTTCAGCTGAGATAAAAGGGTTTTACATGGGGATAAAGAAATTAGTCATTTGGCAATTTAAATTTGACTGTCTGTGTGTATACTTTATACACTCCATCCCACCCTTTTATACACACTCTTCAAGACGCATTCGTTCTCTCTCTATCTCGGCACTTGAAAAAAAAGGAGAACGGGAACAGGCGGACAACTCAGCCAAGATTTCACTTGGCTCTGGATAATTGTTCTTGGATTAACTCGCATTTTCTCTCTATTTTTCTCTTTTTTAACTCACTCCCACTCTTCCCACACATTTACATGATTTCAAGAGAAAGTGTGTAACTCAGAACACGTGTAAGGCTATATTTGTCGTGGAATTAATTAAGCAATTTATTTTTTTTGGGAACTACATCGAAAGATTCCTATTCAGTCTAGGAAATGAGTATAATTTAATTGTATTTAATATCTGTAAATTTTTAAAAATCACTTTTACAGCCAAAAAATGTACTATCAGTTTTATAAAATATTTACATAAATTCTTCATTCATTTTTAATCAAAACCTCTATGTAGTTAACGCCCTAAGAACGATAATCCCTTGTAAAAAGTTTGAAAATTCCTTCAAAAAATGGCGACAATATATTGCAAATTCAAATGATATTTTTTTACAAGGGAAAGAACCATTGAACAATTTCATGCTGCATACACCCTCCCAACTGCCTGTCTTCCCTCTATATAGAAAACCATTTGACTTTCTCCCTTTTCTCTCTCTCTCGAATTCTCCAATATAAAAAATTGTATATGGAGAAAGAAAAACACAAGCGGGTCTCACTTTCTCTGGCTTTGTGTGTGTATATTTGTGCTTGTGTTTGTGCGTGTATTTGGCTTGGTTGGCTTTGGTTTCCTGGGTTGTGTATAAGTGAAAGAAGAGAAAGAGATAGAATTGAAGGTTCGAGCTCCGTTTATCTCCAAGAGCAATTGTAGCTAAGACCTCCACCAGGCAAACAAAATATGGTCTAACTTCCCTCACTTTGCATTTTTTTTCACTTTGAAAAGACAATTGAGACTCTCTCTCCCTTCCTCAGTGTGCGTGTGTCTTCCCTTCTTCTGTTTTTGTATAGTGATTTTAAAGTCAAATTCACCCACCATCCAACTTCAACTCCACCGCTACCTCTATCATTCTCTTTGGTTTTTTCTAAGCTTTCTCCTCCTTTTTACTCTCAGCGAAGTATTTCCTTACAAGTGAAAGTGTGACCTGACACAAGAAAAGGACGACAGTGACGAAGACATGGACCAACAAGGCCACGAGAAGGATTGAACAAAAAAAAATCCCCCCGTAAAAAGAGAAAGAATGAATTTTACAAGGGCAAGGAACTAAAGAGCATTTCACTCTGATACCATTCCATACACTTTCTCTTTTTTATCTCTATCCCAACTCTCAACATCTTAAACCATTCTATCACACACACACACACACCGTATGCTTCCTATGGGTTCCCTCATACCGTGGGGTGAGCTGTACTCTATATTTTTTTAGTGAAGTTAAAGGGGGGACTACTACAGAATAGATATAAACATGCCTACGATTTATTTTCTCTATTTTTATCGTCCTTCTCTTTTCTTTTCAATCTTAAAAGTCACACGTATTTCTTTTCTCCTTTCTCTCTTCCCTGTCTGACAAGGACAAGCCCATGCAGTTAAAGTGTTGCAGTTCTCTCTCTCTCTCTCTCTTTATCCAACCATCGCAATTTTGCCAAACTTTTTGCAGCTACAGGGAAGCCACATAATTAAATGTGGCCTAAGCCAGTCAGCCTTATTTTTGGACAGCACAATTAAATGTTTCCCTCCAATTTTTTCACTCAAGTCTCCGTGTCTTCCACTCCACTTGATTTTTTTTCCAGTGGAAGGAAAGCCTTAGAAAAAATAGTCCAGTATCTCACAATCCGAGTCTATGTACACGTGATATAAAAAAATGTCAATGATTTTTCCTTCTCTTTCTCCCCATGTGTCTAGCCTTGAGTCTTAGCATAAGAACGGCCGAGTCTATTTTCGAGTTATGAAGTTAAACGGCTCACATGCCAAAGAAAAAGAGAAGAGGGACGGGAGGGGAAAAAAGAAGACGATGAGGAGGACAAGGTGCAAAAGAAACTGCCACTATTATATTCCATCATTTTTCTTTTGAGCTCTTCATTCTCCCCCTCGCCTCGTCCCTCCTCCTCCTCGTCCTTTCTCCTTGAGCAATGGATTCGAAAAGGAGAAAATGGAGAAATTCGTGTCTGTCTTTCTCTCTGTCTCTACACACTTTCTTTGGCTTGTACGACCACAACCCAACAACTGAGTCGAGTACAGAAAGAGAGAAAGAGAGTCTCATCCTTTCCCCACTCTTCTTAGAAAGCAAGAAAGTGAATTGACTAGCATGGAGGATGGAGGTGGGTGGAGGAGGAGAAAAGGCTTTTTGAATAAAATACCCCCACTCTTATTCACTCTCCCTCTTCTCTCTTCCTCATTTTTGAATATATACATATTAGTACCAAGAAGGAGGAAGATAGAGAGAAAGAGAGAGAAAACCGGCGGAATCTGATCATGAGTTTTATGTCGGTTCATTTTGAAACTATCCCTCCTACGTCTACGTTTCATCGTAGCAGCTTCAATTGAAGGCCTGGTCTTCCATTAAGTTTCATTTTTGAAGTGGATTCGCTCCATTGCTCAAAGGCCTCTCTATGAAAATTGACGTAGAAAGTGAAACTCAAAGTGATGAGGAGAAGGAAGCAGTATGAAAAGTATTGAATAATTGTCCGGGTGTTTGCCTTGACTACCACCAAAAATAAAGACTACAAGTGGAGAAATTACGGTAGTCTGATTTTATACATGAAGGGTTGTGGATGGATGGATAGAAGAATTGTATGATGTACAAGCCCTGTCAGTATTTTAGACCGTTAACCATCTGGAAGGCCCCTCCGTCCCTCCTCCGCCTCCGCTTCTTACTTCCCCGAATAAATTCTCAAGAGTTTACATTATGTAGCCTGGGAAAGTGCACACAGTTATGTACCGATGCACCTACCATGGAAAGAGCAAAGGTGTAAGTTGAGGAGTGGATGGAGAAAGGGGGAGAAAGTGTGAGGTGAAAAGGAGTTTTTTTGGAAAAAATTTAGAAATTTCAGGGAATGCTTATATAAATTGATATATGGATTGAAAGGGTGGAAATTTGAAACTTTAGCATTTCCTCCCCGTACACATAGATACTCCACACACTCACTCTTTCTCACACACACGCATGGATAAGAGGGAGAGAGGGAGAGGAGAGAGGCGTGTATAAAGAAAAGTAGCTGAATGCCACTTGAGTTTCTCTTCGAGATCTATTCACGACTTGGAGCCAAGTTGGAGTTTACCCATATTTATGTAGCCAAGTAAATCCACAGCCACAGCTCCATCTCCTCTCCCTACACACGTATACATAGGCATGAAGGCAGAGAGAGAGGGACGGTGTGTCTTCATTCAAGGATATCAAAGCATTATATATATTGCCCCGTGTGTGTGTGGTGTGCGTGTGCTTTTGATACGGCAGTTTGAAAAGGCAAAAGGAAAATAGGATGAGGAAGAGGGAAAGGAGACAGAGACGATGTTACGTTTGGAGGTAGTATTGGATCACAAACACAAGGACCCCAGTCATCCAACTAGGCGAAGAGTAAAAGCGTTGGCAGGAGTGAAAGCAAAAGAGAAAGAGAGAGAGAAACAAGTTTCGCTCTCGTCTCCTCCTCCTCCTTATGTGGCTCATACAAACACACACACACTATACAATGTAGCACGTATACGCAGAGTGCATATGGACTAATCGGTCCCATCCCCGTAAGTTTCCCCTACTTGATGATGACGGGCAAAACGGAAGGAAGAATTCCAATTCATCGTCCAGACTCGGCAATTAAATGCCCTCATAAATATTTCAGAAAACTAATCAAGTGTCAATTGGATTTCATTGTGGAGAGTTGGAATGGTTTGTGTTCATGTGTGTGTGTGTGTTCTTCTATCCCAGCCTCCCTCTATAACTCTCTCTCACACACACCCTCTCTCTTTCTCTCTCTCGTATAAAACAATTTTATACTCGCGGGCTCTGTTTTGTCCCATTTTATACTGATCTAGTGTATACCTATGGTATTTCGATCCTCTAGTGATGGAATACAATATAAGGCTTTGTTGCTCTCGCATTGTGTGTGCCTGTGCCTGTGTGTGTAATGCCAGTAGCTCTCCAACTAAAAGCAGAGGTTCGCATAAGTTTAAGCAAGGCGATCCCCTTCATTGTAATCTCATCTACAAATAATGTCTCACGTTGGCTATTCTTCTCTCGTTCATCGTTCCCCTCCTCCTCCGCCACCGCCTCTTCTCTCTCTCTCACACACACGCAGAAAGAGAGGGAGGAGAGGGGAGGGAAGAGGAGCTTCAACTGTTATATCGTTTTCCGCTTTCCCTTCAATTCAATGACTCTCCTTTCAACATTTATTTGGACAAACTTGCTCCAAATGTGAAATTCCCCTTCTATACTCCACACACACACATATATTTACTACACACCAAGCCAACACACGCAGAGCTACTTATAATTTTACTATAGGCTATGGGGCACATCTTTCGGATTGGAATTCAACCCTCCTTCTCTCTTTTCCTCTCTCTCTCTCTTTGCATGGATGATATTGTCGTAATTCTTGAGGAGACACTAATTCAGAATTTCAATTCCCTTACTTTCTCTCTCTCTCTCTCTCTCTCTTTCATGAAATACTCCAGTTTGTTACCACTAACAATCAACCTCTCCACCCTTCGCCCTCTCTAGTTATCTATCCATTTCTCTCCTTTCTCCAGGAGGAGTCATATACCTGGACAAAACAATTTGGCTAAACTATGGAGAAACTATGCAGTCAGAAGTGAAGGGACGGAATTATTTGTTGTATGTGTAGAACAATCTGACGTATTTTTCTTACCCATTTCCCTGTCATCAGCAGTCCGTCTAATTGCAAGAATTTACGATGCCGTAAAAGCAAGAGTGGCTTTCCTTTAAATGGAGAATGAGGATGCAGGAATTTTAGGAGAAGAAAAAAAGAAGGGAAAAGCTGGAATTAAAAGGTATTCACATTTCACTGGAATTGAACTGAACCGACCTTGCCCTAACCCACGAGTAACCCTAGCCTTTTGTAATTGGAGTGCTGGAGTGCACTGGCCACAATTTTTTACGAGCCCCGTTATACACAACAGAAAAAAGAAACAAGGGTAGAGAAGGAGATGGGGAGGTGGAGGAGAAATAAAGAAAATTCCAAGAACAAGAGAAAAGAAGACGATCTCACATCCCATCAAAATATCATTGAGAAAAAGAGAGAAGGGAAAAGTGGGTGGAATTTGAAATGCGTCTATTTGCCAAAAGTGAGAGAGAGGGAGGGAAAATATAGGGAGGAAAGGGGGTACTTGAGAGCATAAATAATTTCATAATATTTCCAGCAATGTCTATCCCTATCTCTCCCCTCCCCTCCACCTCTGCGTTTATTGGGGAGAGAGAGAAAGTATGAACCCATTTGCGATTAGTGGCTGGAGAGCTGGGGTCTAAAGTTCAAGCAGATATTGTATGTAAGTTATGCGAGGAGAGGGCCTCAAAGCGGAAACAAGGTGAGAATGGCAAATAGCATTTTGTAAATGCTTTCCCTCTTCTTACTTTCTCCCCGCCATCGTTTTCTCTGAGTGTAAACGGCGGGTACTAATGATGCCATAAGCTTTACGTCGTCTCCCTCCCCTCCCCTCTACTCATGTTGTAAGTTGAAAACTTGAGGCAGACCAGGAATGTGAGAGAGGAACAATCATAACAATAAAGCATTGTAATTGTCTGATAGGGAAGAACTCTCTCTCACAAACACTTTCTCCCTACTCTTATTCTCCAACTTTGGCTTACTGTCTCTCTGTATTTCTTCGAATTTTGCATATAATATGGATCTACTTGAGTATACGTACGTGTATAAACACACATACACACTGATAGAGAGAGAGTGGGATAAAGTGTGTAACTTTGGCAGGCTTTGTTCTTTCTCCTAATTCTAAACTGGGACTAGAGTCTCTCTCTTCTTCTTCCGTGGGTCATGTACATATAGCAAATTACTCAGCATCCGCTTTGCTTCATCCTTCCTATTAAAAATTTCTTTTACTCTGTCCCTACACTCAACACAGATACATGCACAGTCCTCTCATAGCCCTGTGCCTGTGCATGTAGTGTAGGTGTGTGTGTGACTATGTATGTAGGACAGATAGGAATATAAAATATGTATCTTCTTCCCTCCCTCCTCCTCTTACAGTATTCCCTCGTTGCCATTTTAACTTTTGAGTTTTGCGTTCTCAAAGTGCTCACAACTTTTCCTTTAAAGTTACAGTCTTTTTCTCGCTTTCCCTTCTCCCTACATATACATGTATGTGTGAGTGTGTGTTTGTACAAGGTGGTGGTCCTTGCATTTGACAATATAAATTTGAGAATAAAATTCAGATCCCCCACTCTCCTTTACCCGTGTGTGTGTGTGTGTCTTCCATACGGAGAAGAGATGGGCTGTTATGGAACTCAAAACACGTTTTATGATTATTGGAACATTGCAGAACTATTACCGGGAGCGGGAGAGAGTTGGAAGGAGGGAGAGAGAGAGAAAATTCCCTCGATAATATCTCATCCATATCTATTCTGATAGTCTCACAGTCTGTCATACGGAATTTTCCATTGCATTACGAGAGCCCATCCTACTTTCTCTGTGTGTGTGCGTTGCATATCACACATATGAAACTACTACTTATTATATTATTATTATTGTAAATTAGATACGTGGACATCAATGATAAATGATCCGCACTGCCAGTGCCAGACCCATTTTCGAAGTGGCTGGTCACATTCTTTAATAATGTGGCCTCATTTTATTATTTTTTTCGCTTCTTCTGGTTTTCTAACAGTTCTGTGTGTGCGTGTGTGTGTGTAATAAGCTGCCGTTTATAAAATGAAATTTTTTTCATGGGAAAGATTTTAAATCTTTTTTTCTCCACGAGAGTTAAATCACAAATGGACTCACTCTTTTTTTTGGAAACATTAAATAACACTGTTGCGAATTAAAACAACAAAGTTTGGACAATAAAAAAAAACATGGATGCTAGTTAACTACTTTCACTCCAACTTTTCCTTCAAGTGAAAGTGCCGGGTGAGACATACTGCTGTGGAATTAAATTGTGTAATTAGCTACCAAGGAAATGAATAATTAGGAGATTAAAATCAAGGAGAAGGAGAGGGAGAGAGAGAGAGGAGGAGAGAAGAAAAATGACTTACCACCGGTGCAGACGCAAGTGAGAAGCATGGAAGCCTCTTCCTCGAAAGGGCCAGCAATCCCAGCCAATTCCGTCCCAGTGGCGTCGAATACAGTGGGTTTGTTTGGAGGAACTGAAATTTTTCCATTAAAGTTTCCCTTCATTAATTTTTTTCAATTAACATTTAAAATAACCATTTATACATTTAAAGTGAGGAAGGAATATCGAACAAGAGACCAATTAAAAATCATCAATTTATAATTGTACCATGAACACATGATAGTCATTAAACTATTTAGTCTTGAGTAATTGTTAGTCAATTTGGAAATGTTAGTTTAATGTGAATTTAAATATTGAGCAGTAAAAAAATATATCCCAAAATTATTAAGAAATTTTTTTTGTATATTGCGAATCGCAATTTGTGATACTAAAGAGCGCTACCTTATTAGTTCACCAATTGTACCCAATAAAATTTCCGTGAAAATTTCTTTAGCACCTTCAAATCTTAAAAGGTTCTCCCCTACTTGACGAGAATATTTTGCTAGAAATATTCAGGGAGAAAGCTATTAGGGTTATTTCTAGGAGAAAGTAGGGGAAGAAATGCACAATTAGATTTTTGTGGTAAAAATACATGTAGGAGTCAACCGAGCTCACGATATAGCAGCTCAAGAATTCACTTTCTCTTTTTTTAACTGTAGCACAGGCAGTTCTAATAATACGTAGCTTCGTGTATGTACGCTCTCAATTTACTTTATAATGTAGAAATAGGAATGCACAACTTGTGCTCTACGTCATAGAATGAAAAATAGAACTCCCATTTTCCTGGTGTAGAACGGAAGGTCAATTACTGAAAATGTTCCATTAGTAAAAAATGGAAGACTCTTCCTTTTAAGACCTGCCATTAGTCCTTTAAAAAATGTTTACCTTTATATATTGTACATTTATTATAAGAGGAATATGCTTTTTGAAAGTCATTTTCTGCACTCAGTACTATTCATTCTAGGACAACGAATTTCAGTTTGGTTGGGACAGTAAAGAAAATTTGTGGGTTTAAAATAGAAAAATTATACAAAAAAATGTTGACTACTATCTTATTTCATTTTTAATACGGAACGTATGTTGAAAATATTGAGCCTCGTTGAAGTTTATGATTTTAAAATTAGATGAGTAATAGAAACGAGCCTCAAACTCATTGAAGCATAAACTAATGAAGAGGGGATAATAATACAAAACACACACACACACATGCATACTAGTAATTTGACCAATAGTTTCTTCATACCCGGGTGATTTTTATCATCTCCCTAATTCTTCCCTTTCAATTCAATTTGCCCAGAATTTGTTTCACGAACTACCCCCAAACATGTTGCCCCTCATCTACTCCACACACACACACACTATATTAATTTTGTGAATTGGAGGCATTTCCTCCCCTGATAAACTCATCCTCTTGATAATTCCAAGACCCTCCTCCACACATACACAAACATTCACTCCATTTCAATACCTAGCAGACAATATGTGAAAGCCTTATGGAAGAGAATGCGATGCATCATTCATAATTCTGGCTGTCCGTCTCTATTCCGCCTGTCATAAGGTTAACAATGACAATGTGTAGTTGGAGTTGCCATCCAGGAAAAAAGTATCTCATTCTTTCCCTAGGTAAACTATAACTATATTGCCGTCCACATGGCGTTCGGCTGTCCCCCCCCCCCCCCCAAAATGGGGAAAATTATGGACAAGGAGAAAAGAGGGTAGACAAATGAACCAACAGCGTGCCTTATTAAAATCGTTGTATCTTGACCATAAAACTTTTGCACTCGTTTTCCCACACACACGCGTCCACATACAATATACTCACAACACAACCCATGTTCCATCCCTCGTGCCTTGATAAATAATTAATTAGGCACCCTTGTCCGCTCCTCTGTCGCCTCCATACACTCCATTATTAATAAATACAATGTGCTCTCTTCCTTACTTTATTATTACGCAAGGACAAGCCTTCCCCACACACATACACACACACGCACAAATTTTGATATGGCATGGTACGCACACTTTTATGTAACGGGGAGAATTCTCTGATGACTGATGACTCCCCTCACTTTCTTTCTCTGTTCTGCCTCTGCCTTTCCCTCCCTCTAGAATGTTTGGTTTTGGTGGATGGGGAGGGAGAGGAATGGAGATTGAAAATTGGAATAGGATATTAACAGGCTGTCAGTGGATTGAACGGTAATATTAAAACTTTTTTCAGTGCATTTCTCCCCCTTCCACGCACACACACTTCGGACACACACACCGCCACCACACACACATACAAAGGTAAATGGGGGAAGGTTCGAATTGTTGTTGTTGTTGCCTGGGTGGGATGTAAATGTACATGGACGAAATACAAATTTTCCCTAGTTCTCCCCTCCTCTCTACCACGTGTGTATGTATGCGTGTGTGTTTCCTGGATAGTCCTAGTACCCGTTACCAGTTGGCCGTTACCTTATCGCGAGAGTACATAGGGGAGTGTGGAAGGGGAAGCCCGAAACTCTCTCCGTACATACGAGTGTATACTGCGTGTGTACTCGTATAAATTGTTCATGTAGATGGAAAAAGCCTCCCATGTACGTGAGTGTCTTTTTCTAAGGGATTTAATTCAATTATGCCCAAGTTAAAAGTTCAGCAAGTTGGTCTCCGCTTCCCTCCCTCCTCCTCTCCTGTACATCCAAGTTATATACTTGTGTCTGTGTGGACTATTCTATTTATATAGAGGAAAGATGAACTGGAACTGGGAGAGTCACTCTGTGAGTCACATAAGTACACACACACACACAGTGGGTATTTTACGAGCCACAATTTTTCTGCTGAGTTCATCAAAACATTAAATGAATCCAAGTTGATGTGACTAATTCCAATTTCTTCCAGAAAAACCTTCTCTCCTCCCTCTTCTTCTATATTTTCCAATGGACCTTATCCACGTGGCTCTCATGCCTTGAGTGTCCGTGTAATTTTACACAACCATAAAGTGTAGGCTCTTTGTGTGGAATCTAAAGGAGGTTTGTATAGGATCCAAGGAACATAGGTGTTAAATATACAAAATTTATATAAAAGTGTAAACAGAGCAGATATGGAAGAACTTTGCTCTACATTTTGAGTCCTCATCAAATCATTGAATGGGATCTAACATCGTATGTGTACAAAAAGAGAGCAGACTCTGAAAGTTGGTTCCAAAAGTTTGTAAAAACCTCCAGTCAACATGTACAGTTGTTGGTAATTCGGAGGACAGGATAGAGAGAGACGTGGAGACATTCACTCTGGAGAGACTCTATTTCCCAGACGCGTGTGTGTAAGAGAATTAAAAAATGTGAGAGTTTGTTGTCCTCGTTTTTGATTTGGAGGATTTATTCCCATGACTTTGACTCTCTCTCTCACTCTCTCTCTTTTCTACCCTACACCACCATGTAAATCCGAGTAATTTCTTTAGCCACGTATTTGAGTGTGGAGAATCCTCTCCTCCCCTTCCCATCCCTACTGTCTCTATCTCTTTCTCTTGGCCCAAATCTCTCGCTTTTGCATAATCAAATCCTGAGCTCGGGTGGACAAGGCTCGCTCGCTTCAAGCAGAAGAGAAGAATTGACTCTATAATAGATCCCTCCCCATTAAAATGCTCGTAGCGACAGTGTGACACACTCGGCTTCATCATCATCACCATCTCCCTCTCAGGGTAATATACCTTTTGTCTGGGTGTGTGTGTGTGTGGATGGCTGTGTGACAGTGTAGGGGAGAGAAGAGAGAATTGTACAGTGAAACAAATGTTTTTCATCATTTAAAATGGTGCTTTGGGAAAGATTAAGCGTCTGCACATTTCCGGATAGACTAAATTAATCAAAAATTGAAGTTCCCTGAATTTTCATCAATCAACCGAGAGACCCCAAGGAATTGTCAAGATTATGCTGATGATTCCAAAAACCTCCTCTT